>JAODAL010026903.1:0-55896 GCA_025379985.1 Phyllomedusa bahiana
TAAACTACAATAAATGGGGAGGCTTCTGCTGCTGCAGCGCTTTAAAAATTAAAGAGAAACTCATCCTGTGTCGAGCACGGCCCCCCTCCTCACACGCTGAGCACACGGGCCCCTGCGGACGGTCGCAGTGCCGGGGGCCGTGTCCGGCAGTAGTTTTATGAAACAATTTTGGGCTCTTGCCTGCTTGTACTGCCTTTACGGCGGCACTGGTTACAATGTTCAGGCACCATCAATCTCGGGCCATATTTTCTGTTTGTGGTTGCTACACTTTAGTTCGCTTGCTCAAATATATTTTTCGAGAGGAGATCCAAATGTTTTTATTCAGAATTTGTCTTGGAGAAGCTGAGTTACAACTCTGAAGGTGCTGTGTTTTGGTCAGTTGGTTGTCACCTCTCAAACGATATATTAAAAAGAGACCTGTGAATAGGCAGTAGAATGGTCACGCAAAAACATATTGTAAAAGGGCCTATGGAAAAAAACCAAACTGAAAAACCTGAGATAGGTAATCCACGGCACTCAAAAAAAAAAAAAAACATACAGAAAATGGGACATAACTTACTCAAAAAAACACTCCAATTCTTTGGGGCTTGTGAACGCTAAATGGCTGAACAAACATAACACAGAGCTAGCAACTTTGCCATTTATCTGACTGGGAAAAAAGTCACATGTGGCGCTTTTGCAAGCAAGATGAAAAACGCACACCAAAAAAAATTTTTCACACTTTTGTTTTCCTTTTATTTTTGCAATTGAGTACCGGGAACCCAAAACCTCCCCCATGCCCGATTTTTTGGTGTGTTTCATTGGTTACTTTGCATCTGTGCATTTTCCCCATGCATTATACTGTGCTTTTTTCTGCATGCTGGGTGAAAGGTTTAAAATTGGTGGGGCAGTTTTTTTATCTTGCTCTGCAATTACTGACAGTGATCTTTTTCCCAGTCAGCATAAATGGGAAAGTTGCTAGCTACTGTGTTCATGTTTGTTCAGCCATTGAGCTGTTCACAAGCCCCAAAGAATTGGAGTGTTTTTTTGATCCACGGCACTCATGCAGTGTTTTGTCACAACATTTCGGCTGTTGTGCTTTTATCAAATGACATCTGCATCTGGGGATAGACAAGAGTCAGGGCGAAGTAAGGTATGCTTATGAGATGGCCGGTAAGAGTAGGGAGAAGAGTGCAGAGGCGCTGTGTGTAAGTGGTGTCGCTCTGACTCTTGTCTATCCCAGGCTGGAGATGTCACTTGATAAAGGCACAACAGTTGAAACGTCATGACAAAAGTCTGCATGCTATCAACTGTATGATCTACCTATCTGGAGCAAATAAATATATTTTGAAAATTGTGTTACCTACCATAAATAATACTAATATATGGAGGTTTTGTATTATGACTTTCTACTACATTTGTAAACAAATCCCAAGTATACCTTATTTTAGTATAGATGACCTATTCTCTATGTCTGACCTGGCATATCTGTTTTAGAAAATCTGTCAATCCTTCTAGAAATGTATTACTGAATCTGTCAGCTGGGTGTTACCATTCCAGTTTTTAGGAGGGTGTTTCTCTGCACACACCGAGTTTGTCAGCACTGATTGGACAATGTAAGACTGTGCTGGGACACACCCCCAATTAGTAACACCCAGCTGACAGATTAGTTATGAATTTATAGGAGAAATAACTGTGGAAAAGCAAAGGGTTACAAGAGAAGGTGAAGAATTTCTATTTCACAAAGAACACAAGGTTTACTCAGGTCCTTTAAGAAATAGTCATATTTGTTTTGACAATCTGCAGAAGATGACTCCAGAACCTTTTTTTTAGGAGGATTTTAATATCCTAAAATCTGCTGATAACTCTTCCACATGGTCACCAGACACCAGGATATGTATCTTATTATACAGGCTCTGCTATCAGTGATACAAATACACATTCTACAGTAACATCCTATTAGGGATTGCCCTTTATCATCCAATCATTATAGAGTCAGATTCTATTTCTCCTTACACCATGCAACAAGCAAGATGATGCAATTATTTTACTAGCTCTGTGACCTTCTGATTTTTATTGGTATTGACACAGCTGTTTTTGTCTCACATAGAATATTGGAAAGTCTTTCCATTTCAAAGTCTGCTGAAAATATCTTCAAAATGGGATCTCCAGTCTCACTCAGTTTATGCAGTGGCCCAACCTCATTATCCAGGATGTCACTCTGGAAAGAGCAAAACCTTTCTTCAGCTTGTGTGGATCCTATCAAGAAGTGACAAAAATACCATTGAGCCTGATGAGGAATAATAGGTTTCAGATGTATTTGACAACATAAGCCTCAGAGCTAATATTACAATCTCCATGTTGACTTTTAATGTCAAACACTTATTTGCATCATATGTGAAGATAGAATTACTGTTATTTAAGTACATTTCTCAGGTGCTTTATATGTTACGAAGTTTAACGAATTTTTTAAATTTTAAAAAAATATTATGATATTTTTACTTTTATAGGTTAGACTGAAATGGTTGTTTTCTTAGACATGTAAAAGATATTCTATTCAGACATCAGAGTTACTTGGAATACAAGGTTTTGCCCTAATAAACCCATTTGTTTGTGCATTACAATGATGACTGTTGATTTTCATTTCACATATAAGTTGTCGTGTGTTCTTGATGGCTGATTCCCCAATAACAGCAGCTGCTTTTATGGGTTCAAGTAACTAAAAATCTGCTTAGTACTGTCAGGAACTTCAACATGAACAGGGCTTTTAAGGGGTTTTCTCAATACAAAGATTGCCTTTTATATTTAAGTCACTTTGCAATATGTGTCCATTAACCATGTCCTACCAATACCTAGATATCCCCTCTTGTATGGGCTGCATCAACTCCTCAGGTCTCTATAGCTACAGACCTGCTTGATATCTCCTGATAGACAGTCAGCGCTGGTCACTATAGCTACAGACCTGTTCCATCTGTCCTGATAGGCTGCCAGCATTGGTCGCTGTAGTTACAAACCTGGTGTACTCAGCAGCTCATCACTGCAGGCCAGTAGAAGTCAGTAAAGCCATTAAACATGCCTCTGAATTCAAAAAATGAAACAGAGAAAATAAGCCTCCAGGAAGATGAATCAATGTAGTGAGAAAACCCCTTTGAAAGATCTTTAAAGGATATTAAACTATTGAAATGCCAGTGTGCATTCTCTTGAAAAATTCAATAAATGTGACCATCTGCTGTTATCACATTTCAGAACATTTATTAGGATGTCCCTAACCCTTAGGCTGGGTTCACATTGCTTATTTGCGGGGCGTAATTACACCCCGCAATTATGCCATGTGGACGGGGGTGGGGGGGGAGCAGGGGAGGGAGGGGGGGCCGGCACCGACAATTTCTCTAAGGCTATGTTTTACACGGCTAGAATGGATGTAATTTTTTAGTCTGTAGTTTTCGCCGCCGTAGTGCGCGAATTACGGTGGAATACGTCCCAGTCATTACGGTAATCCACAGTTCTCATAGAGAACTATGGATTACGTCTCCTCTCCCTGCCGGCGAATATGCCGAGGGGAGAAAAGTGACATGTGAAATTACCAAGCGGGTATACGCGCCGCTGCTAACGAAAGACTATGGGCCGGCGAGGTGCCGGCCCCGCACTCCCGCCCGCGCGCCGGCCCCCCCCCCCCCCACCCACCGTAAATTCGGGGGGTAAGTACGCCCCCCAAAAAAGCCCTGTGAACCCACCCTAAGGGCGAAAGGACGTTTTCTATCGCTGTCTATGTGATTCTCAAAGACTACATTAATATCGCATACGATTTTTTCCTATAATATTTTGGATGATGCTTGTAAACATGCCACTCTACATAATAGTTGAAACAAGTTTTTATTGTGAATAGTTCTGTAACCTAATTAGCCAAAACTGTGATTATAATTACTTGTTTCCAATGGAGAAATCTTCTGAGATTCAGTTCACCAACTTTGAGCCTCAATACTAGCAAATTGCTTTGCCTTTGTGAATAGAAAGTCTTATAATTGATTCACTCTTCTCTAGTGGGAATAACAGTAAGGAGGAAGCTCTCATGGGACATGTTAAATCCTGTTCAATGTTGAAAGTGGTTGTCTAGTATTGAACACTGTTTTTCAGATATGCTATCAGTAAATTTTAATTTAATTGGGAGTGTCCTTTATTTACAGTGAAGAATTGCTTCTAAGAGAATATCTTACTCAGGAAGACCCCATACATCCACAAAATAAACAGACAACCCAATGATTTCAACAAGAATATTGCAATACTTTATTTTTCATATTAACATTGCTTTGGAACTGAATATTTGTTGATAGGTCACAAATTAATTGTGATGACTTTATTTTCTGCAAGACATTCTAAGAAAAAGCTATAGTTCAAGTAGTAGAAACCCTTTAACTTTACGCATGTTCTAAGTATTGGCACAAGGCCTGTGAGGCGACTGTGATGGATCCTGTACATTTTATTAGATTTGATAAAGAGCTGTGCCAAGAAGCAAGATTTAATAGGTCATCTGGGTTTTACCCTTTAACCCCTGTACAAGGACGTGCAGGAAGAGTTGCTACCCTAAGCTTACAGGAGTTTTCTCCCTACATAGATTATTAGCTTTCAACTTACATTTTCTAAATACATTGGTCAATAGATTTTACTTTAGTAATAAAGTCAAAAAAGAAATAAGAGCTATTTTTTCAGCTGAGTGTACACAGGTTTCTATGGTATCCTGCATACTAGGAGGATGTCTGTTCTCTGATTAGCTGGCAGATCAGAGAGCAGGGAGTGAAGTCACCCCATAAATGCACTGATAGAACTGAGCTGTGAGTGAACTAATTAGATTTAGCAAGATTTGCTGCCCGTAAACAAGTATGTGGTGCTGTGAGACTGAAAGAATGCTTTATCTGTAAACTTGTTAGAGAAAACAATCTCCTGCACTGTCAGAGTAAGGGCTTGAAGTTAATATATGTTAATCACTGCTGTAGGAGACAAAGTGAGTGCAAAACTTCCTGTGAGTCAGTGAAACAGCGTGCTGAGAAAACCCCTTAAATCCCTGATAGTAACAGCTAATGCTACAAAACTGTGTACTTACGGACCAAAAATACTTCCAGACCATGATCAAATGTGAATACCACATGTGATTATCAGTTTTATGCAGGTGCTCTGCAGAAATATACTACCACTAAAACAGTGATCAGATGGTGATACAGTATCTCACAAAAGTGAGTACACCCCTCACATTTTTGTAAATATTGTAGTAATTTTTCAGGGACAACAATGAAAATAGACCTTTGATACAATTGTAATGCATTCAGTGTACAACTTGTATAACAGTGTAAATTGTAGGTGCCCTCAAAATAACTCAACACACAGCCATTAATTTCTAAACCGCTGGAAACAAACGTGAGTACACCCCTAAGTGAAAATGGACAAATTGTGCACAATTTGCCATTTTCCCTAGGGGGGAAATGTGACCCCATTGTGTTTTCAAGGTCCTGGTAAATTAAAGGGGAGCAGGTGTGGTTTTTAAAATTTTATTTTATCCCCTTTTCCCCATTTCTTTATACTGGTCCATTAAGTTTTAAAACCTTAAAGGGAAAGAACTGTTGGGAAACTAAAAAGAAATTTTTGCTTAATAAAGGGTTGGCCCGGCTATTTAAAAAGATTTTTCCCAAACCCCGAAAAAGTGCTTCAGTGGTTGGGCCAAAACCATAAAGCGGTTTAAAAGGGCAGGGTTTCCCGGGTTTTAAAAAGAACAGGCCCCACCATTTGGGGAACAAACGTTGAGTTCATACCCAAAAATTTTGCAGAGGATTTAAAAAAAGGGGGGGGGTCAATTTTAGGTCAGACCTTTTTAAAACCGGACCCCGAAACAAATTGGGTTTTAAAGGGGGTGTATTCCCGAAAAAAGCCTCTTCCAAAAAAAGGTTTTTAAAAAGAAACCTTTCAAACAGTTTGTTGGAAAGCAAACCGACTTTTAAGGGCATGAAAATTTAAATGGAAACCCTTTTCCGTGGTAAAGAAAACGCAAGTAAAAAAATTTTTTTAGTTAAAAATGGTGTTCCCAAACTTTTTTGGGGGTTGGGAACCCGGTGGGGTACAATTGACAAAATGTGTCCCCCAAGGGGGGTGGTAAAAAATCGGGGGTTTTTTGGGGGGGCTGATTGGAGGGGTCATGGGAGAAATACAGTTCATTAAGAGAACCCTGAAAAAAAATGGTTTTCCCGTGACATCCCGAGGAAAAAGCATGATCCGTCCCTTTAGGGACTGGGTTTAAAGGACCAAGTATTCCCCAAAAAAAACCCTTTTGCTTAAAAAAAATGGTGCCCGGATTGGGGAAAGCATGTTCCAACCAAAAACCCCATTGACATCTGTGGGATTGAAAAGGAAAGGTTTTGAGGGGGCGAAAAAGGTCTCCCCAACACCCCCCCGCTCTATGATGTTGTCAAAGGAGGATTTTGGGAAAAGGGTTCCTGGCAACCTTTGGGAAGCTTTGTTTTGAACTGTGCCCAAAAAAGGGGTTAAAGCGGCAAAAAAAAAAAAATGGTGGCCACCCAAAATATTGACACATTTGGGCCCAAATTTTTCCTTTTTATGAGGTTTGTTTTCATTTTGTTTCCGTGGTTTGGGCATTGATGGGTGTTGTGTTTGGAATTTTTTTGGGGGGGCACACCAAAATAACTGTTTTTTACAAGCCCTTACAACTTTGATTTTTAACCCTTTTTAAACAAAGTTTTTAAAACATCTTCATTGTTGTTCCCATGAAACTTTTTTTAAAAAAA
This sequence comes from Phyllomedusa bahiana, assembly GCA_025379985.1. Taxonomy (NCBI): domain Eukaryota; kingdom Metazoa; phylum Chordata; class Amphibia; order Anura; family Hylidae; genus Phyllomedusa; species Phyllomedusa bahiana. Next base: position 6,768 of record JAODAL010026903.1, read on the forward strand.
AAAAAAGGGTATAAATTTTGGGAGGGTACTATAAAATACCTTTGCATGGCCCGACCTCTGAAGGGCATTTAGAACAAGGAGAACACTCGATTTACAAACAGTGACTTTCGTGACCCTCTTCCCCTTTATGGATTCATTAACTTTCATTTTTTTTTCCCCCCTGCCCCGGGAAATTTTTACAAAACCTTTTAGGGAAAGCTCACATTTTAAAACCTCTATATACGTATCTAGTACTTGGGGGTTTATATACGTCCCCCCCGCTAAAGGGGTCTATATAGGAAAAAATGGGGAACACCCCCCTTCCCCCAACAAAAAAAGAAAAAAGTTGGGATTTCCCCATGGGGGATGGGGAGTTACCTATTCCCCTTCCCCAGTTGGCCCAAAATTTTGGTTAGGGGGTGGGAAAATTTTGACCCCTTAAAAAAAATTAAAAAAAACAAATTAAAAGGGAGCCCGGTTAAAAATAGATAACAAGTAATTTGGAAAAATTTTTGGGGCCCCCCAGTAGGGATGTAAAGGGACAAAAATTTTTGGGAAAAAGCCAAATTTTCCCGTAAATTTTGGAAAGGGTTTTAAGGGGAACCCTTTGTAGGTTTTGGGACAAAGGTCAATTTGGTAGGTAGTTTTTTCAGTAGTTATCCCGTAGGGTTTGGATATGGGAACCCTAGTAGGTTTTTGGGAGGTGGGTTTTGGGACCCCAAATAGGTTGGTAGGTTTTAAGGTGCCCCCCCGTTGTGGGTTTTGGGGTTTAAAAGGGCCCCTAGTGTTGGGTAGGGTTTTTAGGGGGTTTTAAATAGGTTGATAGATATATTGGTCCCCCAGTATGTAGGTCGGGATTTTTGGTTCCCCCCATGTCAGGTTTGGGAGGAAAATTGGGGCCCCCGGGGAAAGGTTTTATTTTTTCCCCCAGTAAATTTGGGGTTAAATTAGGCCCCCCCCCTTTTAGGTTGGGAAATAGGGTTAAATTATAAATTTAGCCCCCAGTAGTTTGGGTTTGTTTACACTGACCAAAAAAACAATGTTTAAAAAATTTTTAAAAAATTTTGGCTTTTAGGTATATCTCAAAACCCCCTAAGCTTTGAAGATGTAAACCTAATTTTTAAAAAAAATCATATTGAGCAAAAAATAAAGAATTTTCAGCTGCCCCAGTTTTTGTAGATTTTTTGTATGTAAACCCCCTTTTTACTGTTTTAATTTTTTTTTTGCCCAAACCAAACCCTTTTTCCTTTTTAAAAGCCCGAATTTTTCTTGGTCTTGAAACAGAAAACAAGAAAGTTAAAAAAAAATTGATCCCCGGGCTCTTTAATTTTTCCTTTTAATTTTTTGTGATATTTGGTTTGACTCAATTTGGTATGGGTTTAAACTTTTTTTTAACTTACCCAATTGTTCAATTTTGGGTTGGGGTTTTGGGGGCTGGAGGGTAATCCCAAATCTTTTTTTCATTGTTATCGAACCCTTTTTCCCTTTACCCAATTTTGATGTAAATTTCGGGTCATTGGGCCTTTCTTTGGAACAAATTGCTGGGCCCCTTTTATAACCCCAAAATAAATTAAATTTTTGGAAAACTAATTTTAGCTCAGTATTAAAAACCACCCCTTCCCATGGGGTCAAATTTTCCAAAGCCCCCTTTGGTTTTGGAAGGTAAACCCCCTTAAAGATCAGGTTTTCCTCCCAAAGTTCCCCGTTTCCCTTATTCTTGGGTTGTTAAACCCCCCTTATTTTTGTTTTCTCCCCGGGCCCCCCTTTTTCACCCATCATTTTAAAAAAGTAAAAAAATTCCCTGTCCCCCCAAAATTCAATTTTTTAATTTCCCCAAAAATTTAAAAAAATAAAAGCATCAAAAAAACCAAAAAAAACCTTTTTTTTTTGTTGGGTGTTAAACCCATTTTTTTTATTTTTTTAATAAAGATTTTTCAAAGTTTTTTAGGTTTTTGGAACTTTTCCTTTTTTCATGTTCTTTTTTGCTTCTGCGTTCCATGCATACTGGGTGAGCTGTATTCTTTACATTTGCACCCATCAGAGCCCAGGATATTGACTTTTGTCTGATCACTCCAAATCATCCGTTTCCAATCTTCTACTGTCCGCTTTTCATAATTTTTTGTAAACTCGAGCCAACGTTTCTTATGATGATATTGAAGTTGAGGTTTCTTTACCTTTTTTTTAGCCACCATTTCAGACTTGTGTAATGTGTGTAGCACTCTGCTTGCATAGACGTCTGTGATCTCACTATTCCGAATCACATGAGACACCTTCACTGTAGGTTTGTCACACCAGAACTAATAGACCTTGTAATGAGCCTGCTTACTGACTGCTTACTGATATTTTGCCTGGATGTCCACCTCTTGGCTTTGGAATGAATGGACATACTTCATTTCATAATCTTCCAACTGTCATGGCACTCACATGATGAAGTTTTGCAATTTTTTTGGACCGAGAGACCCATATCGATGAACTGGAGCTGCTGTTTCTCTTTTCTTGGGAAATATTCTTTATAGCTGCTCCCCTATTTGAACCAGTTACTTCTCGCTTGGGAATCAACCTAATAACACACTGCGCCATTGGGGAATGTGAGAACAGGTTGTAATTTGTAGCCAAGATGATTATCTATAAAATTATGGTAGTCTTGTGTTCAAAGCTGTAGTAGATGGTGAGATATGGAGCCTGAAAAGTTCAAAACATTGTTACCCTTGCTTGTCAGTGTATATAGGGCCCTCCAGTATGTAGGTAGGTATATATGTCCTCCCAGTAGTTTATAGGTATATAGAGCCACCCAAAATGTAGGTAGGGCTATAGGCCCAGATATAAAATAAAAAATAATAATGCCTCTCCCCGTTCTCCTGATGAAGCAGGCGCTGGCAGTGTGACGTGGGCATGATGACATTCTAACTCCACAAGTGCAGTATGCTCAGGCAGGCCTCAAGCCTGCTTGCGACCCAGTGTAGTACTCCACAGGGAAGGGAGCTCTATCTCCCTGCCCCGCAGTAGCCTTCAAGTATATGCGCATCCAAAAGACCCCAGAACCAAGAAGTCAGTGACACACTGCCAATATGCCCACAGGCAGATTATCGGTTCAGGGCAGCCATAAAAGTGCATGGTGTCACCCCTGAGTTAACTAGCAGTAAGGAACCTAGTTGCTCAGGCAATGGATGGCAAAAGACTATTTAAATATGGTAAGGTAAAGTGCATCGATGGGGGAAGGCAAACAGTGGTGCACAAAGGCTTGCACATGTGTATTATAGAGGGAGACAAGAGCACACTACTGGTAAAGACAAGGAACCAGACAAAAGAGCTCAAGGAACCAGCATTTGCAAAAATTGTACTACCCCTCTAAAGAAATAAAAAATTTAATTATAATAATAATTAACAACAATATACCAGATCTAAGTCTAAATTTATCATTTTTGCTTAAAGAAGACCTACCACCTAAAGGGAAACTTCATGAAGTAACAGGAGACAGAAATACAAACACTTTCTCAAATATGCTTCATTAGGAAAATCAAAGCATTTCACCTGTAATTCGATTTTTTAAGAAAGAGCTAACGTTTTAAGACAGGACTGAAGTCAGGTCAAATTGGCTGTTGACAGCACTTTTTTGACGGCTCTGTGAAACTTCATGGGGAGTCCAGTATGAAATGGGGAGCCTGGAAGTCTACATTGTTTACAGTAGGAAAATATTTGCTGCTATTTCTATGCTGGATATCATTACACTAGCAGCAGTGTAAAATGGATACCTGTGTGTTATGGAGGAGGAGGAGGAAGAGGCTGGAAGCTGCAGCAAAAGGAAATGCTGTCGTACTATGTCCTCAGTGTGCTGTGCTTGCAGTGTATTTATGTGTATGTAGTGAGAGACTTATATCAACCCTATACAAGCATCTATGTCCTCAGCTACCCCTGCACAGTTGGTATCTCCCACAAAAGGAATATTACAAGATTGTGAGCTCTCTCGTACAAAGCGAAAGTGAAACATGTTTTCCTGTAATACTAAGGTAAATCATCTAAATTGCTATTGACATGTATGCATGTGAAAAGTCTTTATTTTATCTTATTTTATTTTTTGTGTGTTTGTGTGGTGGTGATAGGTACTCTTTGATGTACAATTCAAAACTTATCTTTGATACTTTCTCCAGCATTTCTTTGGTGTCAGCCTGATCAGTTTTGTGGCATCTCATTATTATGTGATGTGATTGAGAATATTTTTAAAGTTAAAACAGTTTAACTTTGTGGGAATAAAAATAAGATTTTTTAAACAGTGGGAATTTTTGCTGTATTTATGGTGCTGGAATTCAATATTTTCGCTATGGATTATATAGTGTGAGGGCAGGTTTAAATTCTCATTGCCTCAGCAGGGCAAACCTTAATGACAGGATTTAGAAATTCATAAAGAAATTTGACGTGGGTACAATTGGTTTAAAGTGGAGAATTAAATACTTGACTTATAATGATCTGTTAAAGTAAACGAATTTGCTCCATAGAGACTGTCATCCCCAATAGCCACATTACCATATGCCACTCGGCAAACAATAGACATGTCTGCCTCCAGGAGTGATGTACAGACAATTAATGCCGGTGAGTTTGAAATGAATAGTAGATAAATATGGATGTTTGTGTCTATTTTCTCAACAGAGACCTTATTACTCACCCTTTGCAGACAGATGCCCCTATGGGGTTGATTCATGGGCTAGAGGGCAGGTAAGGGGGACAGAAGGTTAACATCAGCAACCTGTGATAAGTGCCATTGTTTATGCGTACAGTTTAATTACACACTATTTTCTGCACAGAGACAAGAGATCACAGGGGAGATCTAGAAAATCAGAGCATGGTGGGAACAGAACACTGTTTATTGCATTCAGAATAAATCTAGGTTATTTTAATTTGTTGTAGATTGTTGTAGTTACTAAGGAATTTTATACTAACTATACTATACTAATTTTATAAATAATGTTTAGAGCAGGTTTTAACTGGTCAATATATTTAAAGGGGTTGTCCAAAAATTTAACAAACCGCTGTACAGATTGGGAATGCTGTAACGTAAACAAAAACTGGTACTCACCTTTAAAGTCACTGTTGTTCCAATACTAATGGCTCACTGGTGTCCTGCAGATTCCCCAGTGGTGATGTCATGTAAAGTGCTCAGTGATTGGTTATACATTGTTATAATGATGTCACTGCTGAGCAACCCACAGGAACACTGGAGTTTCTGCTTCAGAGGTAAGTATTGGTTATTTTTTTTATTTTTCAGCAGTCCCAGCCTATCTTAATGTATTTTCCTGTTAGAAACCCGCAATCAGGTTGAAGCAACTAAAGAGGCTACAGATGAATCAAAACATAAAAAGGAGCCCATTGGAATTAGAATGAACATGCTATCTTTCAGAAAGATGGGTGACAACCAATAGGACCATCAATTATGACTTTCATAGGGGAAATCATAGAGAATATAAATAGGAAAATTTGCCATTCAGGAGTTTGGGAGCACAGATTAATAACATTAAAATGCCAACAAAAACTTTAGTGGTGGCCCTATTGGTTTTCTTACACTTTTCATAGATTCATATATTCAGATATAACTAGTTAACAATTTAATTCACTTATTATATTCTAATGACAATAATTAGAAAAAAAAGGATAGATTCTTTCAGAAAGAGCAAAGAGTTGCAATTCCAGTTAAAGTGCTGTTCTCACCATGCTGTTTCACATACCCTGTTTTTCACAGTCATCTTCAGGCTTCTACTTTCTGTTCAGGCTGTGGGTCATTGTACAGTATTGATTGGCATATCAGCTCTGTTATTCCTAGCTTGGCCTTTTAAAGGGACACTGGAGATGGAGGGGTTCACAGCAGGACAGTTGTATGACACAGCAGGGAGTGACCTCACCATCCTGGTCGACCTAGGCTAGTGGAGCAGAGGGAGGTGGTCAGCAGCCTTGGAAACCCTTTGTAAACAAACAAGAGATAAGAACTGCTTTAACTATAAAAGGAAGCAAACTCAGAACAGGAATGTATTTGATAATAGTGTTTACCTTTGCCTACAAAGCTAATCATTGTAGTGAGATAACCCCTTTAAAGGGTTGTGCTCTCCTTTCAGAAAATCAAAGATTATATTGTAGTAATAAGAAAGAATTTTATTTTTCTCTTCTGCAGCAACGGTAGTAAATGCTTGCTAGTTACAGTATAAACTAATATTTACACTATTATGCAGTAAAAGATTTACTTGCCTTCCTACATGCACACTTATTCTTCCTCTTAGCTTCCCCTAGCATACTTACTTTGCTAGACTCGGATGTACAGGCCTCTCATTCGGTCTTAGGACAGACAGACTCTTACTCTCAGCTGGACATTTCAATACAAAGCTTAAACATCCACAACCCACAACGGCATCGGATCCCTGAAGTCTCATAGACTCTCTCCATGGGGGATACATTTTTTACTTTGACATAAACTTTATGCTCCCCAGGAACAGAAAACCATGGCTACAATCAATTGTCATGTGTTCCCCAGTGCAGCCTCTCACTATCAGCATTACCACTCATTAATTCCCACTTCATATATAACAAATCAAATGGAAAGACGTGAATCAGGGGAGTAACTAGAGAAGCCTGAGCTCATAGCAAACCTTTGGATGGGCCCCTTGCCAGCCCCTTCCCCGACCACAAACATTTACCGACACCTGCTAATAATAGTCATGCAGTTACCAGGAACAAATACCTCACCCTACATATCACCATCATACAGAAACCAAACAAGTCCCACTATACTAAGACCAACGATATCAATAATGCTACCAAAAAAGGACTAAGATAAACCACTAGAACACGACCACAAATTACCACCATAAAGATTAATATACAACTACCAAAATTGCTGCCATACAGTGACCATAGAGTGGTAGATATCAGTGTACACAGGTTCTGCAGGCAGATAAGTGATTATAGTGCAGGTACATCAAATGACTCACAGGTGACATCTTCTCTGATGTCTTTTCTTCTGCAGCCAGTCCAGACCATCATGATGTCTTGCCCCTGTAGATTTTTCACAGAAATTAATTTTCCAGCACTTCCCTCACTGTCCCCCACATCTGTACAAACTTCCCAGGGGTGGGAGAGTGGGAACAGGCCATAGTTCAGAGGCACAGTCTCACAAAGGGGTGAGGAGGAACAGATGACTAATCCCCTGGAGATTGTGCTACCGCTGTGGCCTGTACCTTTTAGAATCATAATACTAGGTAGGTAGGTAGGCAAGACTCTAGGTAGATAGGTAAATGGGCATGGCCTACCAGGTTGGTAGGTAAGCCCTATTTAGGTAAGTAAACCCCCGGTATATAAGTTGGTAGGTCTTAGGTAGATAGGCACAAAGAAGGTTGGTGGGTAGGCCCAAGGTAGGTAGGTTGCTAAGCCCCAGGTAGGTTAGTGGGAAGTTCCAAGGTAAGTAGGTAGATAGATGAGTCCCAGGTTGGAAGGTTGGTCCTAGTTAGGCATTTAGGCTCCAGGTACATAAGTAGGCCCCAGTTAGGTAGGTGGGCCCTAGTTAGGTAGGTTGTAGGTGGACACATCAAGAGAGGGGTCTGATGATTGGGGGCCTAGACTATAGAAGGCTCAGCCTGGGGAGGTACTTTGGACCTAGGTTTATTTGTATTGTGGACACCGTTATGTAGGTGGGCCCCAGGTAGGTAAGTTGTAGTTGATCCCCAGGGAGTTAAGTGCTAGGTGGGCCCCAGGTAGGTAGGTGAGCCCCAGGTAGATAGGTTGTAGGTGGGGCTCCAGGTAGGTAGGTTGTAGGTGGTCCCAGTTAGGTAGGTTGTTGGTGTGGCCCCAGTTTTGTAGGTTGCAGGTATGGCCCTAGTTAGGTAGGTTGTAGGTGAGCCCCAGGTACGTAAGTGGTAGGTACGGCCTCACTTAGGTAGGTGGTAGGTTTGTCCCTAGTTAGGTAGGTGACAGGTATGGCTGCAGTAAAGTAGGTGGTAGATGTGGACCCAGGTAGATAGATGGTAGATATGGCCCCGGTTAGGTGATAGGTATGGCCCTAGTTAAGTAGGCTGCAGGTAAGGCCCCAGTTAGGTAGGAGGTAGGCATGGCACAAGTTAGGTAGGTATGGCTCCAGTTAGGTTGATAGAATGAATGGCCCCAGTTAGGTAGGTGGTAAGTATGGCCACAGTTAGGTAGGTGGTAGATATGGCCCCAGTTAAGTAGGCTGAAAGTATGGTCCCAGTTAGGTAGGTGGTAGGTATGGTCCCAGGCTGTAGGTTGTAGATATAGTCCCAGAGAGGTAGGTTGTAGGAATGGCACCAGGTAGGTAGGTGGTAGATTTGGCCCCAGACAGGTAGGTGATAAGTATGGCCTCAGTTTGATAGGCTTCAGGCATGGTCCCAGTTAGGTAGGTAGTAGGTTTGGCCTCAGGTAGGTGAGTGGAAGATATGGCCCAAGATAGGTAGCTGGTAGGTATGGCCACAGGTAGGTAGGTGGTAGATATAACCCCAGTTAGGTAGGTTGCAGGCATGGCCCCAGTTAGATAGGTGGTAGGTATGGCCCCAGGTAGGTAATTTGAAGGTGAGCCCCAGGTACGTAGGCTGCAGGTATGGCCCCCATTAGATAGATAGTAGGTTTGGCCCCAGGTAAGTAAGTAGTAGGTATGGCTCCAGATAGGTATAACCCCAGTTAGGTAGGTGACAGGTATGACCTCATTTAGGTAGGCTGCAGGTATGGCCCTAGTAAGCTAGGTGGTAAGTATGGCCCCAGGTAGGTAGGTAGTAGGTATGATCCAAGGTAGGTAGGTGGTAGGTATGGTCCCATTTAGGTAGGCTGCATGTAAGGTCCCAGTTAGATAGAGGGTATGATCCCAGTTTGGAAGGTGGTAAATATGGCCCCAGTTAGGCAGGCTGCAGGTGTGGACCCAGATAGGTAGGTGGTGGGTATGGCCCCAGTTTGGTAGGTGGTAGGTATGGCCCCAGTTAGGTAGGCTGCAGGTATGACCTTAGTTAGGTAGGTAATAGGTTTAGCCCCAGGTAGGTAAGTAATAGGTATGTCCCCAGATAGGTAGGTGGCTGATATGGCCACAAGTATGTAGGTATTACCCCAATTAGGCAGGTGGTAGGTATGACCTCATTTACGTAGATGGTGGATATGGCCCCAGTTAGGTAGGCTACAGTTATGGCCCTAGTTAGGAAGGTGTTAGGTATGGTCCCAGTTAGGTAGGTGGTAGGTATGTCCACTGTAAGGTAGATGGTAGGTATGGCCCCAAGCAGGTAGGCTGCAGGTATGGTTCCGGTTAGATAGAGATTATGATCCTAGATAGGTAGGCTGCAGGTGTGGCCCCATTTAGGCAGGTAGGAAGGCTGCAAGTATAGCCCTAGTTAAGTAGGTTCCCCAGTTAGGTAGGTGGTAGGTTTGGCCCTATTTAGGTAGGCTGCCGATATGGTCGCAGTTAGGTAGATGGTATGACCCCAGTTAGGTAGGTGGAAGGTATGGACCCAGGTAGATAGATGGTAGGTATAGCCCCAGTTAGGTAAGTGGTAGATATGGCCATATTCGGGTGGGCTGCAGGCATAGCCCCAGTTAGGTAGGTAGTATTTTTTGCCCCATGTAGGTAGGTAGTAGATATGGCCCCAGTTAGGTAGGTTGCAGGTATGGCCCCAGTTAAGTAGGCGCCCAGGACAGGAAGGTGGTAGGAATGGCCCCAGGTAAGTAGGTGGTAGGAATGGCCATATTTAGGAAGTTGGTAGGTATGGCCCCAGTTAGGTAGGTGGTAGGTATGGCCACAAGTAGGTAGGTGGTAGGTATAACCCCAGTTAGGTATGACCTCATTAAATAGATGGTAGGTATGGCCCTAGTTAGGTAGGCTGCAGTTATGGCCCTAGTAAAGTAGGTGGTAGGTATGGCCCCAGTTAGGTAGGTGGTCGGTATGTCCCCTGTAAGGTAGATGGTAGGTATGGCCCCAGGCAGGTAGGCTGCAGGTATGGTCCCAGTTGGATAGAGATTTTGATCCCAGTTAGGTAGGCTGCAGATCTGGCCCCATTTAGGTAGGTAGGAAGGCTGCAATATGGCCCCAGTTAAATAGGTTCCCCAGTTAGGTGGGTGGTAGGTATGGCCCCATTTAGGTAGGCTGCAGGTATGTCCTTAGTTAGGTAGGTAGTAGGTTTACTCCCAGGTAGGTAAGTAGTAGGTATGTCCCCAGATAGGTAGGTGGTAGGTATGGCCACAAGTAGGTAGGTGGTAGGTATAACCCCAGTTAGGTATGACCTCATTTACATAGATGGTAGGTATGGTCCCAGTCAGGTAGGATGCAGTTATGGCCCTAGTAAAGTAGCTGGTAGGTATGGCCCCAGTTAGGTAGGTGGTTGGTATGTCCCCTGTAAGGTAGATGGTAGGTATGGCCCCAGTCAGGTAGGCTGCAGGTATGGTCCCAGTTAGATAGATATTATGTTCCTAGATAGATAGGCTGCAGGTGTGGCCCCATTTAGGTAGGTAGGAAGGCTGCAAGTATAGCCCCAGTTAAGTAGGTTCCCCAGTTAGGTAGGTGGTAGGTTTGGCCCCATTTAGGTAAGCTGCAGATATGGTCCCAGTTAGGTAGATGGTATGACCCCAGTTAGGTAGGTGGAAGGTATGGACCCAGGTAGATAGATGATAGGTATAGCCCCAATTAGGTAAGTTGTAGATATGGCCGTATTCGGGTGGGCTGCAGGCATAGTCCCAATTAGGTAGGTGGTATTTTTTTCCCCATGTAGGTAGGTAGTAGATATGGCCCCAGTTAGGTAGGTTGCAGGTATAGTCACAGTTAAGTAGGCACCCCAGTCAGGTAGGTGGTAGGAATGGCCCCAGGTAAGTAGGTGGTAGGAATGGCCCTATTAAGGAAGTTGTTCTTTATGGCCCCAGTTAGGTAGGTGGTAGGTATGGCTCCAGTTAGGTAGGCAGCAGGTATAGCCCCCATTAGGTAGGTGGTAGGTTTTGCTCCAGGTAGGTAGTAAGTATGGCTCCAGATAGGTAGGTGGTAGGTATGGACCCAGGTAGGTAGGTGATAGGTATAGCCCCAGTTAGGTAAGTAGTGGGTATGGCTCCTAATTATGTAGATGGTAGGTATGCTCTCTGTTAGGTAGGCTGCATGTTTGGCCCCAATTAGGTAGATGGTAAGTATTGCCCAAGTTAAGTATGTGGTAGGTATGATCCCAGATAGGTTGGCTGAAGGTATGGACTCAGTTACGTAGGTAGCAAGTATGACCCTATTGAGGTAGGTGTTAGGTATGACCACAGTTGGGTAGGCTGCAGTTATGGTCCCAGTGAGGTAGTTGGTAGGTATGACCCCAGGTAGGTAGGCTGCTAGTACTGCCTTATTTTCGTAGGTGTCCCAGTTAGGTAGGTGGTAGGTATGGCCCCAGTTAGGTAGGCTGCAGCTATAACACCAGTTAGGTAGGCTATAGTTATTGCCCCTGTTAGGTAGATATGGCCCCAGTTAGGTAGGCTGTAGGTATGGTTCCAGTTAGGTAGGTGGCAGGTTTAGCCACAGGTTAGTAGGGGACAGTTATGGCCCCAGATATGTAGGTGGTACGTATGGCCCCTGTTAGGTAGGCTGCAGGTATGGCCCAAGTTAGTAATGTGGTAGGGTTTGCCACTGGTAGGTAAGTAGTAGGTATGTCACCAGATAGGTAAGTGGTAGGTATGGCCACAGGAAGGTAGATGGAAAGTATCTCACCAGTTAGTTAAGTGGTAGGTATGGCCACATGAAGTTAGATGGATAGTATAGCCCAAGTTAGTTAAATGGTAGGTATGGCCCCAGAAAAGTAGGTGGCAGGTATGTCCCTTTTTATGTAGGCTGCAGGTATGGCCCCAGTTAGGTAGGTGGTAGGATTGACCCCAGGAAGGTAGGTGATAGGTATAGGCCCAGTTAGGTAAGTGGAAGATTTGACCTCTAATTAAGTAGATGGTAGGTTTTGCTTCAGTTAGGTAGGCTGTATGTATTACCCCAGTTAGGTAGGTGGTAGGTATTGCCCCAGATAGGTAGGTGGTAGGTATAGCGCCAGGTAGGTAGGTTGCAGGTATTGCCCCATTTAGGAAGATGGTAGGTATGGCCCCAGGTGGGTAGGTGCCCCAGTTAGGTAGGCGTAGGTATGACCTCAGTTAGGTAGGTGGTAGGTATGGCCCCAGCTAGGTAGGCTGCAGGTATAGCACCAGTTATGCAGGCTGCAGGTATGGCCCCTGTTAGGTAGGTATGCCACCAGATAGGTAGGTGGTAGGTTTGGCCCCAGGAAGGTAGGTAGTAGTTATATCCCCAATTAGGTAAGTAGTAGGTATGGCCCCTAACTAAGTAGATGGTAGATATGGCCTCAGTTAGGTAGGCTGCATGTATTGCCCCAATTAGGTAGATGGTAGGTATTGCCCAAGTTAAGTATGTGGTAGGTATGATCCCAGATAGGTTGGCTGAAGGTATGGACTCAGTTACGTAGGTAGCAAGTATGACCCAATTGAGGTAGGTGTTAGGTATGACCACAGTTGGGTAGGCTGCAGTTATGGTCCCAGTGAGGTAGTTGGTAGGTATGACCCCAGGTAGGTAGGCTGCAAGTACTGCCTTAGTTACATAGGTGTCCCAGTTAGGTAGGTGGTAGGTATGGCCCCAGTTAGGTAGGCTGCAGCTATAACACCAGTTAGGTAGGCTATAGTTATTGCCCCTGTTAGGTAGATATGGCCCCAGTTAGGTAGGCTGTAGGTATGGTTCCAGTTAGGTAGGTGGCAGGTTTAGCCATAGGTTAGTAGGGGACAGTTATGGCCCCAGATATGTAGGTGGTACGTATGGCCCCTGTTAGGTAGGCTGCAGGTATGGCCCAAGTTAGTAATGTGGTAGGTTTTGCCACAGGTAGGTAAGTAGTAGGTATGTCCCCAGATAGGTAAGTGGTAGGTATGGCCACAGGAAGGTAGATGGAAAGTATAGCCCCAGTTAGTTAAGTGGTAGGTATGGCCACAGGAAGGTAGATGGAAAGTATAGCCCCAGTTAGTTAAATGGTAGGTATGGCCCCAGAAAAGTAGGTGGCAGGTATGTCCCTTTTTATGTAGGTTGCAGGTATGGCCCCAGTTAGGTAGGTGGTAGGATTGACCCCAGGAAGGTAGGTGATAGGTATAGGCCCAGTTAGGTAAGTGGAAGATTTGACCTCTAATTAAGTAGATGGTAGGTTTTGCTTCAGTTAGGTAGGCTGTATGTATTACCCCAGTTAGGTAGGTGGTAGGTATTGCCCCAGATAGGTAGGTGGTAGGTCTAGCGCCAGGTAGGTAGGTTGCAGGTATTGCCCCATTTAGGAAGATGGTAGGTATGGCCCCAGGTGGGTAGGTGCCCCAGTTAGGTAGGCGTAGGTATGACCTCAGTTAGGTAGGTGGTAGGTATGGCCCCAGCTAGGTAGGCTGCAGGTATAGCACCAGTTATGCAGGCTGCAGGTATGGCCCATGTTAGGTAGGTATGCCACCAGATAGGTAGGTGGTAGGTTTGGCCCCAGGAAGGTAGGTAGTAGGTATATCCCCAATTAGGTAAGTAGTAGGTATGGCCCCTAACTAAGTAGATGGTAGATATGGCCTCAGTTAGGTAGGCTGCATGTATTGCCCCAGTTAGGTAGGTGGTAAGTATTGCTCCAATTAGGTAGGCTGCATGTATGACCCTAGTTAGGTATTGTAGGTGTACCTGTTGGTATGGCCCCTAGTTAAGTAAATGATAGGTATTTACCCAGTTAGGTAGGTGGCATGTATGGCCTCTAGTTGGTTGATTGCAGGTATGGGCCTAGCTAGGTAGGTTTCAGGTATGGCCCCAGTGCAGGTATGGCTCCAGATAGGGAGATGGTAAGTATGGCCCCAGTTAGGTAGGTGGTAGGTATGACCCCTTTTAGGTAGGCTGCAGGTATAGCCCCAGTTAGGTAGGTTGAAGTTATGGCCACATGTAGGCATTAGGTATGGCTCAAGATAGGTGGTAAGTATGGGCTCAGGTAGGTGGTTAGTATGTCACCAGTTAGGTAGACTGCAGTTAGGTAGGTGATAAGGGGCCCCAGCTAGGAAGGTGATAGGTGGGTCCCATAACCTAAAGAAAAGGAAAAAAAAATAACTCACTTCTCTCCATGTTCCCCAAAGGAGATGAGCAGCAGGTCAGCTTCTCCCTGTGAAACCTGGCATAGGAGGCGTGATGATGTGACGTCATTGCGCCACCTACATTAACACTAGAGGCTGACGCCTGGTAGGCTCAATGCCTAAAGCCTTACACCTACCAGGTTGACTGCGCAGTCCTGGGAATCAATCATCATCATTGAGCATTTTGCCTTGATACCTGGGCCCTGCTTCTGAACACTCGGAACAGAGGGATCGGGCAATCTGAAACAGAATGCGTCAGCTGGGACCCTTGTGGCAGTAATTTCACCACAGGTTTGAATACAAACTATAGTTACATGTTATACACAGTGCTTTAGAGTGCAGCTTACCTGGATACTAAAATACACTTCCAAAATACATGCCATGAATCATTACCCATCTTAAACTTCTAGCACAAAAAGTTGCTGTTTTGGGGATAAAAAAGTCCCTTTTTTTCTAATCTGAAACATGACTTATAGTATTTGTCCTGCTAATACACAGATGAACAGCAAGCCTGTCAACACTTTTCTATGGCTAATATTAGAATACATACCTCTTGGTTTGTAGAAACAAATTGACTATACAAACCAATGATGTGCAAATGTCATTTAAGAAATTAATTTTTTTCTGTATTTTCTTTATACAACATCAGGTACGTGAAAGGAAACAGCTTGTCTGTCTTTATGATCCATGCCCTGGAGACGATTCTGTCTCTGTCTAGAAGTGGAATTGTCTATCATGGTCCTGTCATAGGTTCTCAATATAGTCAAAATCAGATTTCGGGCTACAGTGAGCATTCAATAAGTCACTTACTGACTGTATTGATTTATTTTACAGTAAAAAAAAATCAATAAAGACAGCAATCATAAATTCTTCAAATTTCTTTTATGATCCCGTTTCAAGGACAATGGGAGGATGTGAGGGGTCTGTAAAGGTTATCTTATAATAAATTTAAACAGACACTGAGTGACACACCTTGCTGTTTGATTGATGCGGCCATGAAGGATAGGGAGGTCTAATATATGTACTGGATTCAATCCTGAAGTGTATATCTTGATTGCTACTTTTTGGAAAATATGAAATCTATAACAAATTTAACATTAAGTACTGTACCATACTGATAAAGAAAACACAACTACCAGACTTACAATTTACTAATATATAAGGTGCAAATTCTCTTTAGTACCAGTCACAGATGGAGTACTATTAGCCATTAAAACAACTGTCTGATATTAAAAATTTCACAGAAAGTGGGATCATTGATTATATATGAACTGACTAACAATGGTATTGAATTTAAGACACCCCCTGGTTCTTCACCTATTCCCTCAATATATCTATAACAATGTATGGCTAAAGATGTCCCACTATGACATGCCAATAAGTACAGACTAGAACAGCCCATCGTCAATACTAGAAGGGGGGGGGAGCAAAGTGGAGTTATTAAGTAAGATCCAAGATATAGCAAAACCAAAACAATATGCGGAATAGGTGGTAATTAAAAAATAATGATGTTTATTAGTAAATACAGGCAGTCCCGGTATAGGGACTATAGGTTTGTTCTGAAATTGTATGTAAGTCGGGACAGGTACATTTATTAAATGAAACTCCATCAAAAAAATGTTTGTTTTAGTTTTTTAGCTTTGGATAGTGCACAAACAGTTTTTACATTTTGTTTTACTGTCTGTGCCCTTGTTTAGAAGATTGCATTTCACTTTCTGTATCTCATGTGCTGCTGTGGCATGCAGGCACTTGGTTATTATGGGGTTTGACTCAGTGTGTGATGTCAACCATGCCTCTTAAGTCTCAGTTTGAACAGATGTAAGTCGGAAAGTTGTATGTCGGGGACTGTCTGTACTTAAAATAGAGCAAACACAAATAATGTCAAAATAATGCTAAAAATCAAAACTCAATATGAAAAACAAATGACTATCCCTGAGAATGCCAATACATGATTCCAAAAATATTAATAATTATATCCAATGACATGATAACCAAAAATTCAGAATGATAGAATAAAAAAGAATAAGAGTTAATATCATGATACATATTTAACCCATATGGTTCAAAAGGCAATCTTTATCACTTTATCTTTATGATTTTTTGGTTATCATGTTGTTGGGTATAATTATTGAGATTTTTTGAATTATGTATTGGAATTCTCTGGAATAGTAACTTGTTTCTCATATTGAGTGTTGAGTTTTAACATCATTTTGATGTTATTTGTGTTAATACCTATTGTATTGGCATTGTTTTGGTTTTGTTAATAATTGATTTACCAAAGTTCATTTACATTATTTGTATATATATGTTACAGAATTTATAGATAGGTTTTCAAGCTATACGCAGTATAGAAGCAGTCATGGTCAATATTAGCCCCTTAACGTTGCAGTAATTTTTTATGTTGCATTATTTATTCCTCCCTACCTTTCAAGAGCCATAACTTTTTTTATTTTTTAGAGTACATAGCTGTATATGGACTTGTTTTTTTGTGGGACAAGATGTACTATTTTACTGGTGCAATTGACCTTACTATGTAATGCACTGGGAAAGCCCCCACAAAATTCTAGGTGGGGTGGAGAATGAACAAAAACTAGAAATTGTGCGATTTTTGCAGAGGTTTTGTCACGGCACACGTTTCCGCCGTGAAGCAGCAAGGCACGGTAGGAGTTAATCCCTCTAGTCAGTCGACACACCCAGGGACAAGCCGGGCTGATGAGCTTAGGAGTGACAGCTCAGCTCCTAGTCAATTCAGAGGGTGTGTCGCACTGGCCAATAGGAGGGCCCAGAGGTCGCACCAATCGTCTGCTTGAGCGGGCTCTGGGTTCCTCAATTAAACTCTCTCATTTCTCTCTGTTCTGGCCTGAGAAAGGTTTCCCCTGCTACTTCCTGTGTTTCCTGTTGGTATTTGCTCTCCTGATCTCTGACCTCGGCTCGCTTCCTGACCTCGCCTTTGCCTCCGACTTTGTACTGCGCTCCTGACCGTGTTTGGACCCCGGCTTGCTTTTTGACTATTCTTTTCGCTAACGTTTCTTGGCATATACGATCCCGTACTGTGCCTAACCTGGACTGTTGGACTTTGAGTGTCCCTGACGGCCCTGCACTTAGCAGCGTAGGGGCTGTCGTCCAGTTGGGGTCTGCCGCCTAGAGCAGCACGCCAAGTAGGCAGGGACAGTGGGCTGGGTGGCAGTCAGGGCCCACTGTCCTCCTCTGACGTGACAGGTTTTGTTTTTATGGAGTTTACTGTTCCTTATAAATGACATGTTATCTGTATTCTGCAGGAGGTGTGATTCAGGTGACATCAAAGTTTTTGCTACATAGTAGTATTTTTTTAAAAATAAAACTTTTTTCTACTTTTTTCAAATAGCAGCATCATTTTCTGAGACCAATAACTTTTTGGGCTTTCAATCGACCTGAGCAAAGGCTAATTTTTTTTGTGGGATGTAGTTTCTATTGGTACCATTTTGGGTAAAGTGACTTTTTGATCAGTTTTCATTCATTCTAAAATGACTAAAAGTTAAGTGTTGGGATTTTTTTTTCTACGGCATTTATTATATGGGATAAATCATGTTATAATAAATCGGACTGTTACCGACATGATATAACCAATTTTGTGCATTTTTATTATTAAAGTGGCAAAGGGGCCGTTCACACGGCTGATTTGGGCACTGATTTCAGCCGTACTGCGTGCCGTATTTGTGCTGCAGTACGGCTGAAATCCGTCCCTGTCATTACGGTAATCCACAGTTTTCATAGAGAACTGTGGATTCCGTCTCCTCTCCCCGCTCGGCGAATACGCCAGGCGGGGAGAAAGTAACATGTCAATTATTTACGGCGTGTACGCGCCGTGAATAATGACTGTCTATGGGGCCGGCGAGCCCCCCCGCCCCGCTGCACGGCAGCCAGCGTAATTGTGGGGCGAAATCCGCCCCCCAATTACGGCGGCAATAAGCCGTGTGAACGGTGCCCAAGGGGGAGGGGTGGTTCGAACTTTTAACATTATTTTTTTACATGTAGTCCTTCTAGGTGGCATGATTGCTTATACACTGTTCTGCAATATATAGATATATTGCAGAAAGGTCTACAAAGAAGGCTTTCCTATTACATTCTGCCAATGGCAGGGTATAATAGACGTAGTAACATGGCAGCTACAGATGCCTTCATTAAGCCCCTGGCCCCCATGAAGGGAGGCAATGTGGCAAAGGAACGATTTGCAGCATTGTTCCCCATTCATTTAGATGATGCATTGACAATCACCGCATTATTTAATAGGATAAAAAGCCAGGCTATAAGTCTGCTCCATATTCCCTTACCTGCATTTGGCATACAAGGCATGAATCTAAATAGTGAGGAAGGTTTGAAGGTCAGTATGTAGACTAATTTTGTAACCTGAAGTCATAAAATACAATGCAATAGTAATAGTGCTAGTTGTCAAAAATAGTTAACCAAACATATGTTTCATAGAGAACTCTTTGTGGCAAAGATAAATGAAGACGATTACCAAATACATTGCTGTTCTGATTTTGCTTAAGTTCAGAGTTAGGATCAGATCTTATCTCCTGCTTCTGCACACAATTTTCTCTAGTTACTTGCCACCTCTTTCTGCTCTTACAGGCTGAACTGAAGCAGTGGTAGGGATGATACTTCCTGCTTTGTTTGTTATCTGTAAATATAACAAACGTGTTATCTTTGGGAGCTTGTTTACATTACTTACTGACAAGCTTTAACCTTTTAGAGCTCTGTAGCTTTCTGCACTACTGTTTACAAACCTCCTAAACTCATGTCACTGTAACAGGATCCGCTTGGAATAGCAGAGCTGATACGCAAGTAAGAGTCTAAAGCTGCCTGTGGCTCTGTGAAATAGCATTGTGAGACAGCCCTTTCAAGGCTGTTTTTCATCAGAACAGAGTATAGCAAGAATCTATCTACCCTGAAAAGTTTAAGGATCTAGGGTCACACAATTTGATCAAAATATAAGCTAAGAGCCTTAAATTTACATCTGCATTAGAAACAGAGTAATGCCATTTTTAGTAGAATCCACTTTGAAAGGATATTGCAGTTCTTATATTTATAATGGAAAAAAAGAATGTAAATGGCTCACAGCTTACAGATAAACATATACACTTCACGCATTCCATACATTATACTCATACATCATTGATGATGCACATCACAAACATATGTACACCATACATCCCTCACAGGGAATATCACCCATGTTACTCGAAAAGAAAACACAAATGTCTTTATTTACCTCTTTAGAGATAAATCATCAGAATTTTGTTTTCCCAGAATGTCACCGTATACTAAATAAATTACTTGCTTAAATCATCAACAGAGAAACATATAGTCAAAATATTCTTCAATTTACTTATACTCAAAATATTCTTCAACTTACTTATTTCCATTTAATTTTACCATTTAGTTTCACTTGATGAAAACCACTTACTCATTTTGGTACAGTTTATACAATGTTTTGTTGCTTGCAGCAAGGCTTAAAAGCACTAGGGTAAACCTAGTCTCCCAAAACTCAGAGGCCTTAATTTAATAGGACTTTCTCTTTTTACACCAGCCTATGAGTAAAGATATTTGGAATGATTTGTCCCAAATTCATTTAAAGGGACACTTCTGTCAGAAAGAGGTATTTTGTTAAAATCAATATTCCTAGAAAACAATGGGTCTCATTTATGCAAACTGTCTAGCAGTGAGTCTGTCCTTGTTGCCTATAGCAACCAATCAGAGCAACTTACATTTCTTTTACTGCTCTGGAAAAATAAAAAATGAGCTTTGATTGGTTGTTGTGGGCAACAAGGACAGTCTCACAGCTAGACAGTTTTCATAAATGAGGCCCAATATTTTTTAGCATTATTTGCAATTTTTTTTCTATTTCAGCTGTCCTAGGCTATTCAAAAGTGCATATAAAATGTTGCCCTGCTCTAGTTGTCATAATAAAGAGATTAAACTCCTGAATCTCAGTTTTCTATCGATGCTGTAACGTGCTCATCTGCATGTAGTTTCAATGCAGAGCATTGACAAGAACAAGCACTGACAAGCACAATACATAAAAGGATAATGGGTTAATCTTTTATTGCAATGAAGGGGGTAGTAATGTACATAAGGAAACTTTGAAAATACTAAGAAAAAAATAACCACCAACTTTAAAAAAAAAATACAAATTATGTCACTATGTGAATAAAATTATGGTAGTGTCCCTATATCTTAAAGTAAGAAAATTAAATCTACACCTGCTATGAGCAAGCAAAGATTTCCATCAAAGTAGAAAACTGGTAGACAGTTGCAGCATACTATCGGTGTATGTCTGATAGGCTCCACCCCACCACTTTGTCTGTTCTAGTCCCTTATACCCCTAATATATCTATTCTACACTGAGACCTCCACCGGTCACTAATACGGGGGTCCTGAATCTCCCATTATACATCACTGTGTGCACATTTGAACAGAATAGCCATCGATCAAGCACACTGCCACTCCTCTATAGGACTGATAAGATAGTTGAGTATATCCTTACCTTCATCATAAACTTTGAAAGGAGGGAGCAGCGGTGTTGTGCTTGTTCAGACACTGCCCTGTTCAAAAACTTTCTCATTGTGTGTATGCTGTGAGATAGAAGGGAGGACTTAGAAGCCTCCTTTCAGCGATCTGTTGGAGTGCCAGTAGTAGGAGATTACCTACATTGTGGATAAATGTATGTTATGGGAAAATCAGATTAATTAGAGTGGTTATTGTCACAAAATGGTGATCCTGACCACAAAATCAGACACTGATCAGTAATTCTAGACACCAATGGAGTTCTTTATTTTCAAGGCACAGATAGCAATGCAGCTTAATCTGAAACCTACCAAAAAGTAACTCAAAAATACAAAGTCAATTGAACTCGCCTCTCACTTCTACCTCCACCAGTGTTATCAGCAATGATGGGAACAGACTCTTCAACCTCCCATGCTTTATCTTATCAATAGCAGGAATTTGGGGAACCAGATCAAAAGATCTATGTGGAAAGCTGGAGAAACTTCTAGAAAGTGGTAGAGGGTCTCAGCACTGGAAATTTCCAGACGGTTATAGCAGTAACTAAATAACATGTTTCTGGAAAGCAGAGTAATAAAAATGAACAATAATCACAAAAATACACATAAGTACAAGATCACGACACAGTCCACTGTGACAGTTGAAGTTGGCTTTTAATCTTCATGGAGTCCTATCTGTGGTTGTGGCTCACAATCATTCTCTATGGAGACCACACCATGGTTGTGGTTGGCTTTTTATTTTTCAATCAGACCTCTCCATAGTTGTGGTCTAGAGGGCATTCCGTGCACAACTAGATATGGATGGGAGAGAAGAGCAAAGAAACAATACCTGCTCTTCATGAGATGAACATTGCCTAATTCAATAATTGTCCAAAACAGAGTATTCTAGTTCTTTCAGCAACCTGTTTCAAACAAAAGAGATCTGGCAAGAGGACAATTGTCCCCCTTATATGTCTTGGCATTCCAGTTAATACACTAGTAGTTCACTGACATGTTCTTGGGAAAACATTCTCTTTCTCTAATAAGAGTATGCATGGATAGATCTTAAGATACAATATAACAATTCAAAGGTCCATTATCAGCTAAAATTTTTACTTATTACAAA
Source organism: Phyllomedusa bahiana (assembly GCA_025379985.1). Classification (NCBI taxonomy): domain Eukaryota; kingdom Metazoa; phylum Chordata; class Amphibia; order Anura; family Hylidae; genus Phyllomedusa; species Phyllomedusa bahiana. The sequence continues at coordinate 28,497 of JAODAL010026903.1, forward strand.
AAACTTCAAAAACTACCAATAGTACAACACATTCTGGGTACAAAGGAAATGGCCAAAAATACCTATAAATATACACTGTCAATTTCTAAGACTACAAAGAGGATTATGGCACAAGATACCCTGACAGGCTCTCAGCTTTTTGAGAAAAATCAGCCGGGACATGTCCTACAAGCTTAATTCTCCTTGTTACCAACGTTCTCTTTTTATCTGTTCCCTTTGGATTTTTGCAAGTTAAATTTCATTATTTAGTGTTACATAATTTCAGCCCTTGCTGCAGAAATCACTTTTATTTTCAAAGCGCATTTCCACAGAGCTTATAGTTGTAAATAGACTTGAGAACTGTAACAATGGGGACACTGCAGAAGAAGAAAAAAAACTTTCACGGTATCCACATAAATAACAGGACTACAAACTGTGCGCACAATGGGTGAATGAATTGTGTTTTTCTATATGTAAAAACATTGATGAGTCTTGTATCAGTATACAAGTGCATTTTAAGTAAACAGAGTTTAAAAAGACAAATGTTGAAGTCTTATTTTTTTGGCACCAAACAAAACCATAGCTCGGCAGCGGGGCACGGATGCGCCTACGACCCGGGATGGGGGTCGCAGGGGCATCCGTGACACCACTGAGCTTGAAAGAGAGTAAATGGATTTTTGAGCTCCAGGCATTACAACCTTCAGGACTTAATTTAGAATTTAAGATTTAGAGTATCATCTGTTTTAGCATGAATTTGACATTGTTTTTAATAATTGTTGTCCTTTTGTATTCCAGATGGCACCTGTGGCTTTTTCTGTTTTTGGATTGATTTTTTTTTTGTAATAAAGTAATTTATATTTTTTAATATACTTGTGCATGTGTTGGATATTGAACATCATAATAAAAGAATATTTGTATCATGTTTTTTGGTTTACTTTCAATTTGGGTAATTTGCTTTGGAGACCGGGTTTAGGTAATTGCTGTAATATTTTATATAGTTTTTGGTTATAAAGGGTATTGTATAATGAGGATGGGTGATGTTTGCCCTGATTCCCATATGCCTATGTTAGATCATGTTACAATGTTGATTTATATGGCACTTTAATATGACCCCACATATTGTTCCCTTATTATTTTGGTATATACATCATAAGTCTGTTTTGATATCCATCACATGCCACAATGTAATCGTTCCGTTCGGCGATGAGCACTTGTTTCTAGTAAGTGCAACGCAGCCCGGAGTGATATCCTTGGCATGCGCACAAGGTAGTAGTGAAGCCGATATCTCCATGTTAGTATGTGCCGGCATCCGGTTTCCAGACATGCGCCGTGCACCCAGGAGAACGCCACGGAACACATTTTGTATACACGTTAGTTTCCTTCTGTCAGACTTAGCCGCGGGTTTAGGTAATACTATTGGTTTTTAGAGAATGTTATCATTCTGTTGTCCTATGAGAATTTATCTGCACATTTTTTTCATGTCTAATGTGATTTGTGGATATGTTATTGGCTGATATAGGAGGGGGTGGTCTTTTTATGTCAATATATATATTGATGTATATGTCTAAAATTTATGCTGCTTGAGAAAGGCCATTTTGTTGAAGGCCGAAACGTTGCACATCTTTGTACTCCTGATGGATTAAAATTGTTCCTGCTTTTTAATGATGCTGCCGTCCATCTTCTGCTTTTTTCACCACTGAGCTTGGAGTGTCACAAACTATCATCGGTAAGTTGCATCAGAGATACAGAAAGACTGGAAGAGTCACAGAAAGGCAAAGAAGTGGACATCCTTTTGCTACATCATACTGATGACCGCTTCATTGTAAACCTGACTGGTCCCTGATCTGGCTGATGCATAGTGTTCTCCTTGACATCTCCAGCATGGTTGATGGCCATAATTTCTGCTCAGAGTTAATCAACTTTCGTCACTAAACAGCACCGAGGACCATAAGTCCCTCATCCAGCATAGATGCTCCCTGGCCCATGCAAGACGATGATGCCTGTGCCTGGTGGTGTGGTCAGGTACCCTTGCCAGTCATCTAGCACGCAGACCATGCTGATTTAAAAAAAGTAAATAGTTACAAAGGATCTGACATGACATTTGTTTGCCTCTCACTTCCCTTAAACGTGCCTAGAGTTGTGTGACATTTATTATTTGGCTCCACAGGAAATTGTTTACAATGAAGCGGTCATCAGTGTGTGATGTAACCAAGGAACATCCACTTCTTTTCCTTTCTGTGATTCTTCCAGTCTCTCTGAACCTCTGTTGCAACCTATTGATGACACCCTGTGACACTCTAAGCTCAGTTAAAACCTCCTGTTTGAGAGCATGCTGTTTGAAGTGTCACAATGGGGAGATACTGTTGATCAATTGTAAAGGTTTTGTCTTGGTCTTATAATATCGAAATGTGAACAGCATGATGAGGTGGATTGTTTAAATCCCAATTTAAATTGACCTCCTAAATTTATTGAATGATATGGGAGGGCTGTTTAGAGTCTAGGTTTAGAATTAGTAGGGAATGTGGTTTTATGATGATAAGACACATTAGAACACAGTTATCGCTAGTACAATATACTACGGTACTTGTGTACCGCAGTATATTATCATTCATTTGATCCCCTATTAAATCTAGCCTCTGGCTACAATTAACATACCGTATTTTTCGGACTATAAGGCGCACATAAAAGCCTATGATTTTCTCAGAAATCGAAAGTGCGCCTTATAGTCCGATGCGCCTTATATATGAATCAATTCTTCACTTGGGTTTTTAGGCTTTGTTCAGAACGTATTAGGTACAGCTAGTTTAGTGACACTGATTTGTAACTGATTTGCAACTGATTTGCAACTGATTTGCAACTGATTTACAACTGATTTACAACTGATGTACAATAGTAAATACGTTGCGAAATCAGTTACAAATCAGTTGCAAATAAGTGTCACTAAGGCTATGTTCACGCAGCTGATTTCAGAACTGATTCACGTCGGATTTCCGATGTAAATACGTTCCGAAATCAGTTGCAAATCAGTTGCAAATAAGCTTCACTAAGTGTGACACGTATTTTGCGATACGGCACGAAAATATGTACATGTATTGATTTTTGTTACAAGTTTACAAGTTGAGAGTTATTGTGAAAGTGTTGAATGAAGCTTGGCTTGCGGTCTGAGCTTTGTTTCATTTAATGTGCCGCGCCTTATAATCCAGTGCGCCTTATATATGAACCAAGAAGACTTAACAGGCGCTCATTGATAATGCGCCTTATAATCCGGTGCGCCTTATAGTCCCAAAAATACGGTAAGTAGGTTGCTAGGCTAGGCAGGTAACCCTTCAGTAGAATAAGCCATACATCCTGAAAAACATTCTGTAAATGTAAAAAGTTGGACAGAAAGTTCTGCAGGAGGCAAACCAGGCAGGAAAGTAAAGATGTAAAGCAACAAACTATGTGCCTCCCTCACCTGACTACAGTGTAAGAAGTGAATGGTGTGTTCCCCTCACCGTCTCCTGGGAGAGAGATGGCTGGGACAACCTCCAGGACATATTGGCGCTAGTTAATGTCTCTTCCAGGGACACCAACAAAACTCCAGTGCCAGCCGACTGTGCCTGGGCCATGTACCAGTACAGGAAGAAGTGGTCATCTCCCCCTTGTTTTTTTTCTTTTTGGCCCAGACCGCCATAATGACTTCTTGTGGCCATGACTCGTCTCTGCAGAATTTACCACATATACATCTTGGAATCCTCACTTTTCCAGCAGCTCCTTAATTATAGGTATATAAGTCCCCTCAGTCCCCTCATCAGATAGGAAGCTCTATAGGTCCCCTGAGATAGGAAGTTATATATGTCCCCTCATTTAGGCAGGTATACATAGGTCCCCTCAGTAAGGCAGGTATATATAGGTCCCCTCAGTTAGGTGGGTAAATATAGGTCCCATCAGTAAGGTAGTTATATATGGTCCCTATCAGTTAGGCAGGTATATATATGTCTCCTCAGTACAGCAGGTATAAATAGGTCCCCTCAGTTAGGCAAGTATATATAGGTCCTCTCAGTTAGGCAGGCATATAAACCGGCAATAAAAATAATAATGCTACATACCTTACCTCCTTCCCCAGCCAAGCATCTTCCTCTTCTGCCCGAAACCGGCAGCATAACGTCATCACGCCGCCAGTGCAGGGATGCTCCTCTGGCAGCTCCTCGGCAGCACAGCGTATGCAGAGTGACTAGGCTGTGTGGCTGAGGAGAGGTAACGGCACGATGAAGTCACTTCATCACGCTGCTGCCCAATTGAGGGCCATGGTGGGTCCTCACCACTATGTGGCTGTGCATGCCCCCCTGTGTCAGACCCCACGGGGCCCACTGGAGGATTCTCCGATCCTTTGGTGGGCCAGTCCGACACTGAGAACAGTCAGGAAGACAGCAGTGGTAAGAAGGCTCCTGACACAAGAGTGGACAGCTGAGACTGCTGGCTTGGCCAACTGAGTTTATAGGAGCTGTGGCTGTGGTGAAGCCTGCCGTGACTACTGATTTGTACACGGAGAGTGTGATCTGCATTATTCCTGACAGTACAATGAGGAGCAATCAGGAAGACAGCAGAGGTAATAAGGCTTCTGACACAAGAGTGTAACTTAAGTGACACCCATGCCAACTGAATGACATTTGTGTGACAGTGGAAACACATATAACATCAGAATGATTAATCCGTAAAAAACAAAAACTTATCAGCACATCCAAAACAATTGTAAAGAAAATGATAAAGGTGCATGATGACGTGGCTACAAACAATGCAATACAAAAACTTTTCAGCAGCACTCTACAAGCATTAAGAGAAACAAACAAACTCAGGCGCATTACAAAGTGCCACAGGCATGTAGCTAGGACTTTTTGAATACATGAAAATTTTAGCTCTTTAGCGCATATTTTTAATCAAAACTGTGAGAGCTCCTCATCCACCAATGACAAGGTCATCTCAGTTTAGATGGGGACCTACACTATAGCATTCTCACTTCGCTTAATGTCTCTTCAGGCCTCCACCTTTCAGGGAACAAAAGTCCCAGCTACATGCCTGTGGCACTTTGTAATGCGCCTGAGTTCGGGGGGCGTGCTGGAGGCGTGTTGCACTACAACCATACGAATCTACACATTTTTGACTGTTTATTGGCAAATTCAGGAACTTTACTGCTGGAACAGGCAGACCGCTTTAAAAGTGGTTTACCTGAGCAAGAATTGTCGCTTAGTAGCTAGTAAGCGCTAAATCCATGACCCGCACTAGAACAGGTTCATAAATTAAGGCGCATTCTACGCTACTAATGCGTGCAAAAAAATTGCGCCCTTTATTACAATGTGTGGTGAATTGGACCAGCAGTTAGAAATTACCTTTAAAGCACTATGCCTCTTATTGAGTGCCATCTAGATTTGTGCACCTGCTTATGTTATTGCAACTGCCAAGCTATAGTGCCTCAATGGAGTAAAATCCTGCTTGTGTTTAACTGCAAAGACTGTTTCTGTCATGTTATTGCTGTGTCATCTCTTTAGCAAGACAGTCACCACCTAGAACCTTGGAGCAATATCAACATCAGTTCATAGAGATTAACTTGACCCTCACATCACTTTGCCCTTTTAACATGTTCACAGCTTTGAGTCAGTAATGCCAAAATTGAATGGGGAAATGGCAATTATAAAATAGGGGAGGGAGTGCCTCTACCACTAACCCCTTCTTTGCATGGAGATACCATGCATCTACTAGTAATATCATTATCAACACTTATTTTTTCTGTTTGATGCCTGATGAATAATGCAGTAGCAATAATGAGTGAGATTTAACAAAGCACTTTGACAAATGATAAACTTACTTTTCTAGGCTGTCCTTTAAAAGGATTTTCTCACTACACAGTTTTGCAGGCATTTAAAAATTTTAGGTTTTCAAATACAGGGGCGGGTCTCTCCTCCCAGAAAGGTGTGTCTTCCCTCACTGAGGAGTGGTGACCTCATCATACCACCTCCCTGTTCCTGCTCTTCCTGCTTCTTTCTGTGTGAGCAGTGGGAGGGAGTGGATGTCACAGCTCTACAGACATCAGTGGTCAGTTATGCCTGGAGAGCTGTGATAGTCACCTCTCTCCCAGGCTCCACAAGCAATCTCTGCAACCAGAACACCTGCATTGGTGTAAACAGTTATAAATACAGCCGCCTAATATTACATAAAGTGAAATCTTGTCATTGTGTATTGCAGCACAGAGTTGCACTGATCCAACCCACATCTCCTTTCTTCTAATTTCAGTTTGTGATCAGCGCTGCCATGTGTAGTTACAGATAATGACAAGTTTTCCACCCATGTAATTTTCTTCCTGCCTATCCTAATTATCTTTCAATGACACCCTTTTTTCCCAACTATCCCACCCTCTATAGCCCCTACAATTTCACACATACAACAAACTTTACATGCATAAATTAGAGCCCTAAAAGGAAATACTTTTTTGACAGCATTGTTTGCCTATGTATTGATGACATATCACTAGGACATGCCATCAATGTCTGATAAGTGCATGTCCCAGAGGTAAAACCCAGACTACCTCTTAAATGAGCCCTGACACCTTTCTATATCACAACCACATAGTGACTGAATATTACCACAATACCATAACCATGTTCCACCACCACATGTGTATTAAACCTCAATACACCTGCTACCTGTCAGTGAATAGCCCCTACAAAGAAAAGTGACTGCAGAATGTCACATATAACCACCACATAGTGACTGAATATTACAACAATGCCATAACCACTTACCAGGACCACATGTGTATTAAAAGTTTATTGACTATTCAATCACAATGTGGTGGTGATACGTGATATTCTGCAGCCACTTTTTTTCTAGGGGCTATTCACTGACAGGTAGTAGGTATGTTGATGTTTATTAAGCATGTTGTGGTACGTGGTTATGGTATTGTGGTAATGTTGGTGATTTTCTGTAGTCACTTTTATTTGGAGGGGCTAGTCGCTAACAGGTAGCAGGCATATTGATGTTTAATAAGCATGTGGTGGTGGTACCTGATTATTACATGGTGGTATTATTCAGTCACTATGTGGAGGTGATGCATATTAAGAGTCAATACACCTGTTATCTGTCAGTGAATAGCCCCTACAAATAAAAGTTACTACACAATATCACCATGCCACTATATAGTGACAGAATAATACCAGCATGCCATAACCATGTTGCACCACATGTATATTATATGTCAAGGTACCTGCTACCTGTCAGTGAATAGCCCAACAAATCAATTTTACCACCATGACATAACCTGTCTCTCTCTTCTACCTACCTGTATTTCTATCTGTGTCTCCTGTCACGGTTCATGCCGCGGTCCCTGCCATGGACCGACGGCATGCCCGCGTCTCCTGTGTCCCGGCCGCTGCTGCAACATTCCCTGGTGTCCCTGGCTCTTTGCACATACCTGTCCTAGCTCCTGCCACTCCTGAAGCCTCACCATCTCTGCTTCCTCTAGCTCCCTGGCAGCCTGTGCGCACACGTGCTCCCTCTAGAGGCGTGCGCCCGGCACTGCACTATATTTAAGAGACTGGGCTCCATTGACCTGTGACCTCTGCTGTCTTAAGGAGCTTCCTGCCCTAGCCTGGTTGTCAGTTACTTGTTGTGTATCCAGCACAAGAGCTTGACCCCTTAGCTTCTGTACTGCTGCTACGTTTCCTGTACGTTCATTGATACCTGCTGAACACCTGCCGCTGCACCAGCTTGCCATACCCAGTGTCAGCTTCTATCCTTGACTGTGCATACGTTCTACGGCGACATCTGCAGTGGCCTGTCTCCACTCCAGCACCTGCTACCCAGACCTGCACTTCGGCTACCCACTGCTTGTGTTCACCATCTGCGCTAGCGGTGGGCCCAGAGAATCCGCCCAACCCGCACGTTTCCAGCCTCATGGGTTGGAATTGTTACAGTACGAACTGACCATAAATTATGGATCCCGCCGGAGTGACTCTGCCTGACCTTGTAGCCGTGGTCAACCATCATGGCGTCCACCTCGAGCAATTGTTCCAGAAGTTGCAGACGCTCAACACCCATTTTGACAAAGTCGTGTCTGCACTGGCACCTACGCCTGCTCTGCCATCTGCTGTGGTTCCGCCTCCGTCTGCCATGTCCAGTCCTAGCCTGCACCTGCCTCTGCCTGCCCGTTATTCTGGAGACCCTCATGCGTGTCGCAGCTTCCTCAACCCGTGCACTATCCATTTTGAGGTCCTGGCTCATCAGTTCCATTCTGACCGTGCCCAGGTCGCCTTCATCATCAGCCTGCTCTCAGGTGAAGCCTTGGCCTGGGCTGCACCTCTTTGGGAGAAAGGGGATCCACTGACAGGGGACCTCCAGGAGTTCCTGAGCGTCTTCAGATAGGTATTCGAGTTGCCTGGGCGCAACACCTCCGCTGCATCATCTCTGCTCCGCTTCCGTCAAGGCGACTCTACAGTGGGCCAGTATGCTATTCAGTTCCGTACCCTTGCCTCCGAACTTGCCTGGAACAACGCGGCCCTCGTTGCTGCCTTCTGGGGGGTCTCGATGGACGCATCAAGGATGAGTTGGCTGGTCGTGACTTACCTACCACCCTGGACAACATCATCGCTTTGGCTACATGGATCGACATCCGTTTTGCGGAGAGGGAGTTAGAGCTTTGCCATCAGCCTGTGTCCTCTCGTCCTCGCAAGCTTCCGCCTTGCCTTGTACCTGAAACCTCGAGTCCACCTCGCCTGATACCTGCGTTTTGCCAAACTGTGCCTACTGGGTGGTGCTCTCATTATCTGAAAGAACTCCCAGCCCGTCCAGTGCCCAAAAACCTGTGCCTGTACTGTGGTGGTTCTCGTGATTATATGAAGAACTTCCCATGCGGCACATGTTTGCCCCAAAAAACTCAGTGCCTTGGTGTTGTGGGTGAAGCTACCCTGAATAATTGTGCACCTTCTCCCCGACTGATCACTCCAGTCACTCTACGTTTTTCGTCTGGTGCTACTTCCAAAGTACCTGCTCTTCTGGACTCTGGCTCTTCCGAGAACTTCATCCATCCATCCCTGCTGGAGAAGTTCTGCCTGCCTTTCTCCCGTCTTGAGAAGCCCCTACATTTCTCTTCAATCAACGGGGAGATCCTGAAGGAGCCAGTCCAGTTCTGTACCCAGCCTGTGTCTCTACAAGTTGGAAGTTCCCACCAAGAGGACATCTCCTAGTTCATCTGCTCCAGTCCTGCTCGGGCTTCCGTGGTTCCAGCTGCACAGCCCATCTCTGGATTGGAAAACGGGTGAAGTGGTCCAATGGGGCAAGCATTGCCACTCTCACGGCCTCAAGCCCGCCCATCTGGAGCAGCCCTGCCCTCCCGTTTCTCTGCCCGTTTATTCTGCTGTGTCGGTGGAAGATCCGCATGTGCAAGAAGAGCCTCTGGTCTGCAAAGACACCTCTGACTCCCACCCACACCTCCCCTGCCTACTGTTTCTGCTTCTTCTCCCCAGGTCCAAGAAGTTTTTCAGGACTCTCTGGACACCTCCTCTGAAGACAGTTCCTGGGATACCGAGGAGGAGGTGGATACCCCCGGTTGCTTTTGGGGTACCCGGCTAGCCCGGAGGGGAGGTCTTAAGGGGGGGGTTACTGTCACGGTTCATGCCGCGGTCCCTGCCATGGACCGACGGCATGCCCGCGTCTCCTATGTCCTGGCCATTACTGTGACATTCCCTGGTGTCCCTGGCTCTTTGCACACACCTGTCCTGGCTCCTGCCAGTCCTGAAGCCTCACCATCCTCCAGCTCCCTGGTGTCCTGTGCGCACACCTGCTCCCTCTAGGGGCCCACCGGGCACTGCATTCTATTTGAGAGACTGTGCTCCTTGGTCCGGCCCATTGACCTGTGACCTCTGCTGTCTTAAGGAGCTTCCTGCCCTAGCCTGGTTGTCAGTTCCTTGTTGTGTATCCAGCACAAGAACTTGACCCCTTAGCTACTGTACCGCTGCTACGTTTCCTGTATGTTCATCGTTACCTGCTGAACACCTGCCGCTGCACCAGCTTGCCATATACCTTTTGCCATACCCAGTGTCTGCTTCCATCCTGGACTGTGCATACGTTCTACGTCTACATCTGCAGTGCCCTGTCTCCGCTCCAGCACCTGCTACCCGGACCTGCACTTTGGCTACCCACTGCTTGTGTTCACCATCTGCGCTCGCGGTGGGCCCAGAGTTATCCGCCCAACCCGCATGTTTCCAGCCTCCCAGGTTGGAATCGTTACAGCTCCCTCATACAATCCTGGTTATGCACAGCCAGTGTCACATACTAATAGCCCTATAATTTGTACGTGGGCACACAACTCTGCAGGGCACTCACATATCTAAGATGCTCATGGGCACAAAAATGCCGTAAGTTCCAAACCTGATAATGTTACCAGGAAGGCACAGGGATATTTTGACACCTGAAATAATGAAACAAATGTGAGCAATGCACTCCGCCTCAGCTTCCTGCCTGAAAAAGGGGGGAGCTGAGTGTACAGGGCCACCATTAGGGCAGTACAGGTGGTACTGCTGTACAGGGCCCGGGCAGAAATGTAACACAAGGGAGCCCACCGCTAGTGGGCCCCTTTGACTCACAAAGTTAGTCAAAATAACGGACACCGCGTGAGGAAGAAGAAGGTCCCAACGTGGCCTGGGTGTCGGAAGAGAAAGGGCCCGGCGCAGCCTAGCAGAGAGAGGGCCCGGGGCCTGGCTGGAGGCAAAGAGAGGGCCCGGGGCCTGCCTGGAGGAGGAGAGAGGGCCCGGGGCCTGCCTGCAGGAAGTGAGAGGGCCCGGGGCCTGCCTGCAGGAAGAGAGGGGGCCCGGGGCCTGTCTGCAGGAAAAGAGAGGGCTCGGGGCCTGGCTGCAGGAAGGGAGACTGCTCAGGGTCTACTTGCAGGGAGGGCGCTGCACAGCTTGCTAGCTCAGTGAGTATGATTGAAAATGCAGTAGACTTATCTGTTTATAGTGTATGTATAGTCAATATGTGTTTATATAGTGTGCATATGTATGCTGTGTGTTTGTAATATTTGTGTATATACAGTGTGTGTATAGTGTTCTGTGTATACAGTGTGTGTATAGTGTCCTGTGTATACAGTGTTTATATAGTATGCTGTGTATACAGTGTGTATAGCGTCCTGTGTATACAGTGTGTGTATAGTGTCCTTTGTATACAGTGTGTTTGTATAGTGTCCTCTGTATATAGTGTTTGTATAGTGTCCTGTGTATATGGTGTGTATAGTGTCCTGTGTGTAGTGTCCTGTGCATACAGTGTGTATAGTGTTCTGTGTATACAGTGTTGTTTGTATAGTGTCCTGTGTATACAGTATGTATAGTGTCATGTGTATACAGTGTTGTTTGCATAGTATCCTGTGTATAAAGTGTTTGTATAGTGTCCCGTGTATACAGTCTATATAGTCCCCTGTGTATACAGTGTTGTTTGTATAGTGTTCTGTGTATACAGTGTGTGTGTATAGTCCCTTGTGTATACAGTGTTTATAGTGTCCTGTGTATATAGTGGTATATGTATAGTATTCTGTGTATACAGTGTGTGTATAGTGTCCTGTGTATACTGCGTTGTGTGTATAGTGTCCTGTGTATACAGTATGTTTGCATAGCAGAGTGTGTATGTGTATACATTGTGTGCTTACAGTATGTATGTACGGTAGGTGATGGTGGCAGTCTGCTAGGTGCTCGGCAGTGGGCTCACTGTGTGTGTTTTTTACTTTTTTAGTTCTGTATATGGCCATTCTTTACATCATCCCTTACTTTAGCATACACTATAGGTCAGTGATGGCGAACCTGTTTGCGATCGAGTGCCCAAACTGCGACCGAAAAATACCTTAGTTACCGCAAAGTGCCGCCACTGCTGACACGAAGCAGGGAGGTGACATCGGGCCATGGGGCCGCACAACAATTAATACGAGGGATGTGACGGCCGCTTAGCCCATCCCTCTGCCATATTTCCACTATACAGTGACCATATTGTGGTAGATAGCAGTGTACACAGGTGCTCAGCAGACAGTTGACTGATTAATACCACAACACCACGACCACATATCACCACCACATAGTGACTGAATAATACCCCCACGTATCACCACCACAAAGTGACTGAATACCACCGCCACACCATTACTGAATATAAACCATTACACTTTGCGCGCATATAAGAGATTACATTTCAGGCACATTTAGTGACGTTTCTTCGATAAGTTGTTCGTATTCCCTTTTCTTCTCCATCCGGTTCACACCTTCATGCGGACTTCTCCCGACCAACACTCGTCCCTGCAGATTTAGATACAAATATTTTAGAATCCTCACTTTTCCAGCAACTCCTTATAGGTATGTAAGTCCCCTGAGTTAGGTAGGTGTAAAGGTCCCCACAGGTAGTATACAGCTCTCCACACTCAGTATACAGCTCCCCACAGGCAGTATACAGACAGATAGCTCCCCACAGGCAGTATACAGATAGATAGCTCTCCCCACCAGCTAGTATACAAACAGATAGCTCCTCAAAGGCAGTATACAGACAGATAGCTCCCCACATGCAGTATACAGACAGATAGCTCCCCACAGGCAGTATACAGACAGATAGCTCCCCACAGGCAGTATACAGACAGATAGTTCCCCACAGGCAGTATACAGACAGATAGTTCCCCACAGGCAGTATACAGACAGATAGTTCCCCACAGGCAGTATACAGACAGATAGCTCCCCACAGGCAGTATACAGACAGATGGCTCCCCACCAGCCAGTATACAGACAGATAGCTTCCCACAGGCAGTATTCAGACAGACAGCTCCTCACCAGCCAGTATACAGACAGATAGCTCCCCACCAGCCAGTATACAGATAGCTCTTCCCACCAGCCAGTATACAGTTAGCTCTTCCCACCAGCCAGTATACAGACAGATAGCTCTTCCCACCAGCCAGTATACAGAAAGATAGCTCTTCCCACCAGCCAGTATACAGATAGCTCTTCCCACCAGCCAGTATACCAGTATACAGTTAGCTCTTCCCACCAGCCAGTATACAGATAGCTCTCCCACCCAGCCAGTATACAGATAGCTCTCCCCACCAGCCAGTATACAGATAGCTCTCCCCACCAGCCAGCATACAGATAACTCTCCCCACCAGCCAGTATACAGATAGCTCTCCCCACCAGCCAGTGTATAGCCAGCTCTCCCACCATGCCAGTATATAGCGAGAACTCTCCCCACCATGCCAGTATATTGCCAGCACTCTCCCCACCATGCCAGTATATAGCCAGCACTCTCCCCACCATACCAGTATATAGCCAGCTCTCCCCACCATACCAGTATATAGCCAGCTCTCCCCACCATGCCAGTATATAGCCAGCACTCTCCCCAACATGCCAGTATATAGCCAGCCCTATGCCCACCATGCCTGTGCATAGCCAGCCGTATGCCCAACAGCCAGTATATAGCCAGCCCTATGCCCACCATGCCTGTATATAGCCAGCCCTATGCCCACCAGCCAGTATATAGCCAGCCCTATGCCCACCATGCCTGTATATAGCCAGCCCTATGCCCAACAGCCAGTATATAGCCAGCCCTATGCCCACCATGCCTGTATATAGCCAGCCCTATGCCCACCAGCCAGTATATAGCCAGCCCTATGCCCACCATGCCTGTATATAGCCAGCCCTATGCCCACCATGCCTGTATATAGCCAGCCCTATGCCCACCATGCCAGTATATAGCCAGCCCTATGCCCACCATGCCTGTATATGGCCAGCCCTATGCCCACCAGCCAGTATATAGCCAGCCCTAAGCCACCATGCCTGTATATAGCCAGCCCTATGCCCACCAGCCAGTATATAGCCAGCCCTATGCCCACCATGCCTGTATATAGCCATCCCTATGCCCACCAGCCAGTATATAGCCAGGACTATGCCCACCATGCCAGTATATAGCCAGCACTATGCCCACCAGCCAGTATATAGCCAGCACTATGACCACCATGCCTGTATTTTGCCAGCCCTTTGCCCACCAGCCAGTATATAGCCAGCCCTATGCCCACCATTCCAGTATATAGCCAGCCCTATGCCCACCAGCCAGTATATAGCCAGCCCTATGCCCACCATGCCAGTATATAGCCAGCCCTATGCCCACCAGCCAGTATATAGCCAGCCCTATGCCCACCAGCCAGTAAATAGCCAGCCCTGTGCCCACCATGCCAGTATATAGCCAGCCCTATTCCCACTATGCCTTTATATAGCCAGCCCTATGCCCACCATGCCAGTATATAGGCAGTCCTATGCCCACCATGCCAGTATATAGCCAGCCCTATGCCCACCAGCCAGTATATAGCCAGCCCTATGCCCACCATGCCTGTATATAGCCAGCCCTATGCCCACCAGCCAGTATATAGCCAGCCCTATGCCCACCATGCCAGTATATAGCCAGCCCTATGCCCACCAGCCAGTATATAGCCAGCCCTATGCCCACCATGCCAGTATATAGCCAGCCCTATGCCCACCATGCCAGTATATAGCCAGCCCTAGTCCCACCATGCCTGTATATAGCCAGCCCTGTGCCAACCATGCCTGTATATAGCCAGCCCTGTGCCCACCAGCCAGTATATAGCCAGCCCTATGCCCAACCAGCCAGTATATAGCCAGCCCTATGCCCACCATGACTGTATATAGCCAGCCCTATGCCCACCAGCCAGTATATAGCCAGCCCTATGCCCACCATGCCTGTATATAGCCAGCCCTATGCCCACCAGCCAGTACATAGCCAGCCCTATGCCCACCAGCCAGTTTATAGCCAGCACAGATAGAAATAAGAACACTATATCACTTACACTCTGTCCCAGCCGCAGTGCCTTCTCTCATCAGCCGCACCATCCTCCGCAGCCCTGTGCACTACAGCCTGACGGGCCTGTGCCACCCAGGCAGAAGCAGCGGCAGCATTATGTCATTACATCGCGTCGCTGATCGTGAGGGTCCGGCGGGTCCCGACTCACAGTGCTGTATATAGCCAGCCCTAGCCCACCATGCCGTATATACCACCCTATGCCCCCATGCCTTATAAGCCACCCCCATGCCCCCCAGCCTTAAAATAGCCAGCCCTTGCCCACCACCAAAAAATACCAGCCCTATCTCACCATGCCAGAATATACCAGCCCTTTCCCCCCTGCCTGTATAAGCCAGCCGTCCAACCATGCCTGTATATATCCAGCCCTGTCCCCCCAGCCAGTATATAGCCACCCTACCCAACCACCCAGTATAACCACCCCCAAAATCCCCCATGTCGATATACCAGCCCTTGCCCCCAGCCAGTAATAGCCAGCCCTATGCCCACCATGCCGTTATGCCACCCTATCCCCACCAGCCCAGTTATAGCCAGCCCACCCACCGCCATTTATAGCCCACAGAAGAAATAAGAACACTAATACTCACCTTACCTCTGTCCCAGCCGCACGTGCCTCTTCTCTCCATCCCAGCGCGGCACGCTCCTCATCACTCCCGGGCACACACCTATGAGGGCTGTGCACCCGAGGACAAGCAGCGGCGCGATTATGTAATTACATCGCGTCGCTGAGCGCTGAGGGTCCGCGGCGGGTCCCGACTCGTGCTGTGCTAGACCTGGGGCTTCCGGAGGCCCCAGGTCCGATGCTGTGACACACACGCCGCGCTCTGCCAGCGCGGCATCTGGGTGACAGTGCAGGAATCCAGCGAGTGGCCAGCCTGGTACGCGTGCCAGGATAGATGGACCTGCGTGCCACTTACAGCATCACTAAAGACACATAGAGGTGACTCAGATCACTCAGACTAAGCACAGAGAGAGTATAACAGCCAATCACAGCACAGGGGATGTGACCCGACCTGAGGTTGAGGAAATTTCACTACAACTGCACAAATAAGGTAACAGCAGATATACTAAAACATTTACTTAATACAAACTGTAAGGATAATGACAAAAGTCACCCCCAGTTCTTGTAATTTCACCCCAGTTCTTGTAGTCTTCCACACAGTCATATGAAACAGGCCTCACTCAGAATCTGTTCCCCCTAGAAATCACTTGCTCACGCAATCAAGCAGCCACATGGTGCATAGGAAGCCACAATCAGCAGGGAATCGAGCCTCCAAGGGTTCTCAATTATTTCGGTAGCACCTTGGCCAGGCTCCTCAGGGCCAGTATAGACATTTACTCCAAGAGGCAAAGCATCAAAGGAAATTTGGCAGACACGTGGTTCCGAAGTTCCATAAAGAATTAGGGAATAACCATGTGTCACAAGCACAACCCCATTTCATATTTTTAAATATGAAAGCATCCCACATGCAGAGCTGTCACTCCCTCGTTTGCAGAACCAATGGGCTGGGAGAAACGAGAAGCTGGTACCAAGAACAGAGTAGTGACAAAGAGTTTTGTATCCCAGCGTAGCCTGGGCCTGAACAGTTCTGATGGTACCATTGGCGCAGCTCTGCACCATTTCCCTGCCAATATATGGCCCGTTCCAATGTTAGTGGCCAGAACTAGCATGGCCCTGGTGGGCAGGAAGTGTAGACCATCCCAGGGGAATGACAAAGTGAGACAGGGGTGTGACGTGAGATGTCTCTGTATGGATAAAAGTGAGGGCCCACCTGAGCCCAGTGTCATCTCCATTGGGAAGGAGGTTATACCAAGCATACCAGGAGCTTTCACCTCTATGTATGCCCAGCACCAAGCTAACCTAGGGTAACTAGACACATCTTGCTGCTTCTTTTTTCTGTACTCATATCCTATTTTTATTTGCACTTTTGACCAGTATATGTATAGATGTAACCCCTATGTATGTATTGTTTGTCTAGTGCGCTCATAAGGCAATTAAAATATACATTTTGATCCTGAGCTGTTCTGTTGTCTCGATCACCCCGAACCACGTGTTCATATTATTGGTCTTGAATATATCGCTACCTCAGGGCAGGTTTCTGGCCCTATTTTAAGTCTGTAATGGACCAGGCTTATAACTAACAAGGAACTGGTGGAGATGTGCCAGGCTGGCGGAGTTCTTTTTCACCAGTGCTTGTAAACAGATCTCTCCCAGCTGTTCAGGGTTGTGGGCGAGTGGAATATCCTTTCGCACTCCCTGGGTCTTCCTGTGCCCATGTGGACAAGGGTTAACTGTGAAACCATATCTGGCTGACCATGGGGGAGCACAACATCACAAATATACCCCAAGGCTGAAGAACATCATAAGTAAGCAGAAGCTGCTGAACATTGTGAGTCTGGATAAAGGCGAGGACCTGGAAACTTTCTTGTAGACATTTGGGAAAATTTGACACCAGCACCATATACCTGAGGACCAGTGGGTCCAGTCCCCAACCCCTTGTCTCAGGGGTAAAGCCCTGGAAATCTTTGGGATCTGCCCAGCACGACCACCCTGAGCAGTTGACCAGTGGACCTTGTGTTGGAGCTCACTATTGTGACAGAGCAGTTCATGTGCAACTGCCCAGAGGACCTCCAGCAGCACCGTCAAACCTCACACAGCAAACCTCATGGACGAGTATGCCAACTATCAGGCTCCGGAGAAAGCACACATGGTGCCAGATGTCCCTACCCCTAAGCCCCCAGCCCATGCTTCCCCATCCATGGGGGAACCTCGACTCTGTCACCTTTGCAAACAGTTGGGACACTTCAAGCCCATGTGTCCCCAGCGCCAGAAGGAGCCTTTCCAGAGGCCGCCCAATGTTTTGTGTGTGTGTGGGGGTGGAGGGAGACCCCTTGATAACTATCAACCCATCATCATAGGCTGGGCTGTGGCCATGGGACTCCTGGACACTGGTGCTGAATGAACAAATGATATGGCCTGAGCTGGTGTCCCCAAAGGACTTGATACCCGGGAAGACTCGCGTTGTCCCCGAAATTGGAGGCATTGTGCTGGCGCTTTCAGTCACCAAGGTTTATTTGGACTGGGGCGCCGGACAGAGAGTGCAGGAGGTGGGGGTATCACCGAACATTCCAGACAGTGTTTTGATAGTGACAGACTTGGGGCAGCTAGTGGCATGTTTTGAGGCCCCTGAACCCCCAAATGTAATGTAATATCCACTGCAGTTAATTATTCAGACCGTGTTATTAACCTGCATACTGATGGGAGTGTGGAGCTGCGTGAAGGGATTTGTCCCTCTCCATCCTGTGGATAATAGGTAAGGTCAGCAGGCTGCAATGAGGCAGCAGAGTGTGTCCAGCAAGTCTGCTGGGATTTGTTGTGCCCTGGTGTGTTAGCAGAAGAGACAGATAGGGGGCAGACCGCTGCAGTGGGGAAGTATGCAGGTAAGGAAGGGTTCCCAGATAAGGCAACATAGCAGGGTCCCCTCACAACCGGGATGTCAGAGAGCCCTGTTAGGCTATCTGAACTGGCGACTTGTACAGACACCGAGGGGAGGGAACACTACCAGCAGTTGCAGCGGTCATGTATGCTGTCACGTGCCATGGAACTTCCAGGTGTCCCTCAGGGGCCCAACGGCGTCCTTACATCGGACCAGATAAGTGCCAGGGCAGTCGAGAGCCAGGAGACAGGTCCCAGGGAACTGACAGAAGATGTGGCAGTCTTTTCCATTCTGGCCATGACTAGTCAGAAGTTTCAGGCAGCGTTAGAGGCTGATGACAGCCTGAAAACTCTCAAGGAGCAGGCGGCACAGCTTCCCTTGATCTCAGACACTGAGCGGGTGCCAAGGACAGCTGTACCACGTGATGGTCTGACCAGGTTCACCGGAGGCATGGCCCAGGGACCGACGGTTGGTAGTACCCTACCTATTCAGGGCGGAGTTGTTGCGGGTTGCGCATGAGATTCCAATGGCCGGGCACTAGAGATGGGCGAATTTCTCAAAAATTCAATTCGCCGAGTTCGCCGAATTTTCCGACAATAATCGTTTCGACCCAAATTTATTTGCGGCAAATTGCATTAAAAAACAGCTATTTCCTGGCTGCAGAAAGCCTGTAGGGTGCTGTAGAACATTGTGCCATGCTCAAATATGGGGAGGGAGCTTGGTTTGGTCTTCATACAATGTTGTGTTTTAGTATGACACGCATGTACTGCCGCCACTACTAGAATTGCTTCACTCTTCAATTCCCTGGGCACTTACAGGGGCAAAACTGACCAAATAACTGAAGCAGGAATGCAGCCTGATAAAGTCATGTCAGCGCAAGCAAGAAAAAAACAAACTGAGGGCTAAGATCCTACAATAGCGTCAAAGAACACAATAGTAGATTCCTCGAGCCACCACAGGTCGCAGCACAGTAAGGGGATGCAACAGCAGGTGACACCCTGCGAGGCCACAGCTTCCGGTGTCATCTAGCGGCCATGTGTTGACAACACACTAGGTCATACACTTTCTCCCAGATGACATCTGACAACTCCAGCCAATTGTTGGTGGGTTTGTCAGACACAACCCTTAGTTGGCATGGCCAGGGAGCAGTGAGGCGCCCTCACCTGTCCTCAACCCACCTATTCCCACACCCAGAGAACTCCTATGTGCTGTGGCCTCTGTGCCACTATACAGTGAGGACAAACTATTTGAGGACAGTGGGAAGCAAAGAGGTGGGGAAGACATCTGCTACTTCTTGCAGAAGCGGGCAAGTTTTGATGAGGAGAGTTGCAATGGGGGTTATGTTGCGAGTGGTCAGGCTTTGTACAGCGACACAGTTGAGGTGGACGGTGGTGACAGGCAAACACTAATCGATGTAGCCGATCGCACTTGAAAGCCGGGTGAGGCAAGCAAGGCTGCAACAAGATATTCTGGTGCCCTAGTTAAACAAGGCATAAAGTTCCCCCCAAATGGAAAATTCAGTCCACTACATGCCTCCTTGTACCCCCTTTTCTGCCTGGGATGAAGTGGCGCCCTAGGCGGTCACCTACCTTCAACTACCCATTGTCCCGGCCCTGGAGTAAGGGCTTCATCATTATCATTGGGAGAAGAGAGCAGCAGCTTGCGTGTGAGGCAGTGGCGCAGCCCGCAAGTCGGTAGTGTGGCCGGGAGTCAGCAGGGTGGCAGCAGTGTGAGTTTGGGAGCCAAACGGCCACGATTTAGAACACCCACTTTGCAGGTCCCAGAAAGTAGCGGCACAGGGACTCACCGGGGCAGCGGCGGTAACAGTCAGTCAGTGCGGAGCATTGGTGGTAATATCACCTACTCGGCGTGTGCCAGTTTTTTGACAAGAAACCAGAAGAGGCGAACATGGCTATATGTAGAATCTGTGGGCAGAAAGTAAAGCGTGACCAGGGACCTAACGCTGGCATCAACATCATGCAGTGTCACCATACAGTGGCCTGGGAGAAACGTGTCTCAGATGTGGTGGTCCATTCTGTCCCAACAACAGCAGCCCCCAGTGGCACGCCTCCCATTTCAGGCAGTCAAAGCTTCACCACCATCATCTACTGGTCCAGATACTCCTGCTCCTCGGCACTCATGATGCCAGCAGTCGTTCACCGAGACGATTGCCAAGAGACAGCAGTATGCGTCTAGCCATCTATAAGTGCAGAAGCTGACCATGCTCCTGTCCAAGTTGGTGGTACTGCTGTCCTTCCCTTTTCAAGTGGTGGACTCTGTACCATTCAGAGAACTGGCCAGGAAACTTTGCATTCACTTTGGCCATTTCTACAAACCGCCAAGCACATCCTCCTTGAGCTAAGCAGAACAGAGAAACCATAAACAGAGAAAAACAGGAATTTATGAACAGGGGGAAATTGATGAACAGGAATAAATATATTAACAGGGGAAATTGATGAACAGGAATAAATATATTAACAGGGGGAAATTGATGAACAGTGGAAAATTGATGAACAAGGGGAAATTGATGAACAGGGGAAAATTGATGCAGAGAAAGGTCATTAACGATTTTTGATGATCCAAGTGGAGAGGAGTATTCACTTTGGCGAATGAAGTCACACACGGGAGGAACTGCTCCGGGTCATGCAAGATGAAATCGATTTGTGGCTTTCTCCGTGACAACTGAAAATTAGAACCATTGTTACAGACAATGGAAAGAGCATGGTGTCCGCGCTGCGTATTAGGAGGGCTAAGCCATGCTCCCTGCATGGCATACATGTTCATTCTGGTTGTTCAAGTCTTACAGCCATCTGCAAGACATTCTAAAAATGGCCAGGAAACTTTGCACGCACTTCAGCCATTCCTACACTGCCCAGCACACCCTCCTTGAGCTGCGGCGGCAGACTGGCCTCCCTCAACATAGGCTTTTAATTAAATTGCATTTTTCACCCCGTTTGGAATTTCCACCTCATATGTTGGAACGCCGTTTGCTCAGGCCTTTTGAGGTGCACACTTTGATTGTCAGTCGCCAGGACTACGGGATGAATAACGTCATTCCACTGCTTCATTCCTGGGACAGATGCTGCAAAATCGTTGGTCAGGGGACTGGAGACGTGGCGACTACATCTCACGGCCAACATGAGGTCCAGTGGCGGCGAACTGGAGGAGGAAGACATTGGAGCACACGCAGTTTTCCCGGCGAAACAAAATTTTTTTTTTATTCAGGTGACAGGAGAGGAGCAAGAGCAACCGGAGGATTAGGAAGATGACCCAGACACATTGTGGCAGTATATAGTGGAGTTGGAGGCAGGGAGTCCCTCAGAGTGACTTGCGCAGATGGCCTGCTACATGCTGATTTGCCTGGCTAGTGACAGCTGAATTGTCACCATCCGGAGGGACGACTTCTGGCTCTCCACCCTCTTGGACCCTCGTTAACGATCCCAAATGGGGGCATTTTTTCACCTGCCAAGACAGAGGACAAACTCAAGTACTATAGACACATCCTATGTAGTCAGTTGGCCGCTGCCTATCTGACCCATGGTCCATCCTCTAGCAGGTCTTACCGAGTAGTTCATCAGTGCTCATGTACCACTGCCACGGCTGCTGTGGGGAGATGGGGGGGTTACGAGCAGTACCAGCTACATCAGCAGCAACCTGGAGTTGTTGATGAGCAGCTTTCTTCACCTCCTAGTGATTTAGGTACCCACCAGCAGCAGCACCTTGAGAAGACCCTGAACCCTGGATTCTTTTGGCTACCTGCCTCAGCTACTATTCTGATGCTGCCCCCCGCCTGATTCCACACATCTGCTGCCAGCTGCTCCTTCTACTATCCATCATCTTTACCAGGGACTGGTTTTGCCACCCACCTCCCCACTCTTCACTGGGCCATTCTGATGCTGCTGCCACCTCACCACTCAAGTCTCCTCATCCTGCTGCCAACTGAGCACTCTTTCAGTCGACCACTCAGTCATTTTCTAATGCTGTTTCCACCCTCCAGCACTCTATGACATTGCCACTATGTTTGATTTTCCCCTTCTGTTAATCTGCGGAGTGGATACAAAACACAGAAACATTGCAAATATTCGATTTACTCATTTTTGGGTTCAACTCTTCTTTCGTTTTGGCTTTATCAATGATGGATTATTGACCAAATGAAAGCGGACACTGAAAGATCAAACGAATGGCAAAACGATGGCGTCAATGCAAAATTACTGATGACACCCTCTCCATTCTTTTGGGGGGGCTCTATATGTATCAGCATTTAACAGAATCATCACAATAAATGAAAAAATTTTACTGTTTGCCACAAATAGCAATATCCCAAGAGACTGGATTTGAGATGTATGTAGGGCTGAAATACACAAACACTGGATTTGACACAGAATTCTCCACAAAAAGGGAATAAATTAACTCTTGGCCACAGATTAAAATAACCCCACTGGTCTGAAGTTGATGGATTTCAGGCATGTATGTGGCAGAAATACATACATGCTGTGTTTCACTCCAACAAAACAAGAGGAGAAATTAACCCTTGGATATTAAATTCCCTACAGAACTGCACAGGTGAAATTTAAATGTATATACAGTATGGGTGAAAAAAACACACTGTATTTGACTCCAAGTACAACACTAACATGATTGAGGTTTCCCAGAATCTGAAATTCCCTAATAATAGCACAGGTGAAATCTAAATGATGGCGGACAAAAAACACTCTGTATTTGACTCCCATGCAACACAAAAGGGATTTTGGGTTTCCCAGAATCTAAAAATTCCCTAATACTAGCACAGGTGAAATTTAAATGATGGAGGACAAAAAACACTCTATTTGACTTCCAATACAACACTAAGGACTGGTTCACACGGCTTATTGAAGCCGTAATTGTGGGACGGATTCCGCCCGCAATTCCGGCTTGAATAAGATGCAGACGCGCTCCCCCCCATGACCTAAATTACCCCGGGCCCGGTATTCCCCCGGGGAAAAAGGGCATGTCACTCAGTCGGCGCGCAATAGGGCTGCAATCCGTCCCTGAAATAACCCGTGTGAAGGGCCCCCCTAACGGATTGAGTGGATTCCCAGAATCTAAAATTTCCCCTAAAATGCACAAGTGAAATTGAATGTTTATGAGGCGAATTAACCCCCCATGGACACCCGGGGAGAATACCCCACAAACTAAATAAAATGATAATGTGGGGGCTTTAAATTTGGGCAACTACCCCCGTCTTGATAAAAGCAGTTCTTTCAGGATACTTGATAGAGCGGGGGATCCAGAATGCTGGGTGAGCAAGTAACAGACTTCTAGGGGTCTTTTTCCCCCCCCACAATAACTGAGTAAAGCAATTTGCTTTATAAGGGTTTTGTGTGCAGCAGCCGCAGCGCCGCGCAGCAGAGACGCTGTTATGCCAAAGGGACAAAATGAAGGAATGTGAGAAGCGCAGGTCCCCGTCCTTGCTTTTGTGTTTTTACATCACAAAAGCCCCGGTTTCTGATTGGTTCATGTCTCATTTTTCTTTGAGAGTCCTCCTTTTCCCCCGGTTTTGCTGCCCCGGTAACGCCATGTGTTGGGGCCATTTTTGAAATTAAAAAACCGTTGCCCCCGGGAATCACCCAATTTTTCGGCTACGTGCGAAAACCCAAGTTTTCCTGAAAATTTTTAAAAAAATTCCACTTCGTTAGAATCAATTACCCCTCTTTCGGGGAAACCTAGGGGTCATCAAGATGAAGGACAGGTTGGCCCAGCATTTCTACTGGCCAAAGTTGAAGACCAATGTGGCCACCTACTGTCGTTTGTGTAAAACCTGTCAGAGGGTGAGGCCCCACTGGTGACTCTACCTTACTGGAGATTTTCTCCTGAGTGGTTTTTCCTCAGGAAATGCTCACTGACTGGGGGAACCAGTTCATGTTGCTGCAGCAAGACACTACCCCTGCGCTCCGTAAATGAGGAAAAGGAGTGCAGGTCAGGTAAAGGGTGCTATTTTTTTGGGGACTCATAATTAGGGGCACAGCAGGGCAATCTGCCACAAAGCCCGGGATCGCGAACATTTTGTTGTTTCCCGGGGGCCGAGTTCAAAATATCGCGGACGGGTTAACAGATTTTGGGGGGGGTGGTAGAACCCAGCTGTCATGGCCCCACATTGGCACCAATGACAAGTTAGGGGTAGGGATGCCCTTTAAAAATTATTTCAGGGACTTAGGCCAAAAAATCAGGCATGGACCCCCAGAGTAATATTTTAAAAAATATTACCTGTTCCACGGCCCCCAAAAAAGGCAGAGAAAATTAGAGAGGTGATTTTAAATGGGTCAAAAATTGGTGTTGGAAAAGAGGGATTTTGTTTTTGGAGAACTGGGCTGCTTCTGTCTTGGGTACCGGCCTTTTTCAGGGTGGGGGTGCACCTATATGGGGAGGGTGCAGCGTATTGGGGGCAAAATGGCGGGAAATTTGGGGGAATATTTAAACTAGAGACGGGGGGGGGTAACTACAAAAAATCATGCAAAATGTGAAATGGAGTGGGGTTAGTAATAAATCAGGGGGTGGAAAGGGGGAGGGGGGGGGGTACAATAGTTATAAAAATAGGGGGAAAAGGGAAAAAAAACTGAAAAATCTTAAATTGCATGCTGACCAATGCCAGGATTCTGACCAACAAAATAAATGAACTAGAATTACTAATAGTGAAGAAAAAATATGACATAGTGGGGATAACAGAGACATGGTGGACGAGAGCTACGACTGGGGCGGTTAACTTACAGGTTACAGTCTATTTTGAAAGGATTGTAAAGAGAAAGGGGGAGGTGGTCTGTCTCTATGTAAAAGCCTGTCTGAAGCCAACACTGCGGGAAGATATAGTACAGATAATGAAACAAGTGGATTCATTATGGGGGTAAATTACATGGGGGGTAACAATAACAATATAATACTAAATAGGTCTGCTATAGGCCCCCCAGTATAACAGAACCCATAGAAGATGTACTCCACACGCAAAGAGATGAGGCGGCTACTTCAGAATGAGGTTATTAGTATGGGCGACTTTAACTATCCAGACATCATTTGGGAATCTGAAACTGTAGCTCTCATAAAAGGAAACAGGTTTTGTCAATAACTAATGATAATTACCTTTGCCTATGGTGCAAGAACCGACTAGAGGAAAGGCCTTCTAGATTTAATATTGGACTAATAGACCTGACAGAGTAACAAAGGTTCAGTTTGAGGGGCACCTGGGAAATAGTGGACCAATATAATAAATTCTGTTTATCCTTCAATAGAGTTTTTTGTCAAGGAAGCCACAAAAAAACACTGAATTTTAGGAAGGCTAATTTTATTCGGCTTAGGGAGGCCCTAACTGTATTGACTGGGACAATGTTGTTTAAATATGGCAGAACTTAATAATAAATGGGATATTTTTAAAAACATCCTAGGCTTACCACTGTGAAAGGTACATACGGTATGGTAATAAAATAATTAGAAACAGGAAAAACCCAATGTGGATCAACAGGGATGTAAAAAAGGGAATAAAAAAACAAAAAGAAAGGTTTTCACCTACTAAAACAGGGGGGTAGGAAAAGGGGGATAAAAAGCTATGGGAAAAAAAAAAAGTGTTTAAAATAAAGATAAAGGAAGCAAAGTGGATACGGAAAGACGTATCGCCATAGAAATAAAACTTTAACCCCCAAAAAAATTTTTAAATATATAAATTGTTAAAAAAGGAATTAAAAACCCCCGGGAAATTTTTTTTTTCCCCCTTTGGAAAAATTTAATTTTTGGGGAGGACAAATAAGAGGGTGAGAGAAAAAACAAACCTATTTAAAAAACTTTTTTCTTTAAAATGAATTTACCGAGGAGGTTTACTTCCCGTTGAAAAG
This sequence comes from Phyllomedusa bahiana, assembly GCA_025379985.1. Classification (NCBI taxonomy): domain Eukaryota; kingdom Metazoa; phylum Chordata; class Amphibia; order Anura; family Hylidae; genus Phyllomedusa; species Phyllomedusa bahiana. The sequence continues at coordinate 54,625 of JAODAL010026903.1, forward strand.
GGTTATGTAAACTCCAAAATTAAAAAATTTTTTGTCTTACCCAGAAAAAAGTGCAGTCCGCCCTTTAAGGGAAAATTTAAAAAAAGGCAAATCCCCAGGTTTCCCGGGGCACTACACCCACGTGTCCCAAAAAAGTTAAGTAATGTCATAGATAGGCCCCTATTCCCTTAATATTTATGTACTGTCTAATAACGGGGGTAAGCCCCCCAAAAGGGGTTGGCGCATAGCAAAAGGGGGGTTTCCAAAATTTTTAAAAAGGGGGAAAAGTATCCCCGGAAATATAGGCCGGTAAGTTTGACCTCTGTTGGGGTTTAAAAAGTTTGAAGGTTTTTTCAGAGGGTCTATCCGGAGTATCTCCTGAAAATAAATTATAAACGCCTTTTCCCGAAAAAGGTTTTTGAAAAGGGCGGTCCTGTCAACTTTTTCACATCAGGCTTTTTTATGAGGGAAATCAGTGCTAGCTGGATGGGGTGAGGCACTGGATGTCAAATTCTAGATTTTTTCTAAAGCAAAAAGATAAAGGTTTCCACATAAAAGGTGTGACGGTTGGGTAGTGGATCCGCTGGACCACCGCAAGCGATGGTAATTAAGCCACGCCAGGGAACGGAATTTTAAATAGCCCCCCCCGGTTTTTTCACCCAAAACCCGCCGCAAAACGGAAAAGGGCTTGCTGCGGCGTGAGGGACCAGGTTCCCTCCCCCCTGGGCGTGACTTTCTTGGGTGGCGGGGGGAGGTGCAGCGAAAGGAAAAAATCGTAGTCCGGGGAATTTGTAGGGCGTGGGCAGGGAAAAATCAGGGCAGGCGGAATGGGTTTTTGTGGTGGGGGGGGGTGGGCAGGCAGGAAAAGGGCAGGGCCCGGGGCAAAAGGTTCGGAGTCGGGGAAAAAGTAACCCAAAAGGTCTTGGTTTCAAAGGTGGGCGAGGGAAAACACTTTGGGAAAGCTTTAGCTAAGGCACGAGGCAAATAGATCCAACAGGGAAGTTGGGCGTGGGTGCAAAACTTATATAGGGACAGCGCCCGGCAAAATTAAACCCCAATTACCGGCGCACTGTCCCTTTTTAAATTTTAAAAGGTTTAAACCCCGCTGGCGCTAGGGGGGGGCGCCATTTCCTTACCCGGGCCGGCGGGGACGGGGGGACCAACGGGGGCGAGGCCAGGTGAGTGGAAAGGGACGGGGCGCCACGACCCCGGGAGTGCGGTTCCGGGGGGGGCCCCCCCCCGGGGGCCCCCCCTGTGGGGGAAAGCGGTGGCGACCGCCCTTCCCCTACCACG
>JAODAL010026904.1:0-55893 GCA_025379985.1 Phyllomedusa bahiana
TGAATATAAATTGCGGGTTTTTAAATTTACTAGATGCTGCTCAATGAACAGTGCTGGGTGCGCAAAACTCAAAAAACATGTAACTTATGTTTTGGATATAATAAACGTTATTTTTTGCACCTTTCAATTCACCGTGGTGAATATAGAATTGCTGTTTTAAGATTTACGTAGATGCTGCGTCAATGAACAGTGCTGGGTGCGCAAAAGTCAAAAAACACGTAACTGTGATGTTTTCGTACGATACACAGTATTTTGGCAACAAACAACCTGTGCTGACTACAAGATTGCTGGTTTTGTAAATTTAAGTGCAAGGTGGATATATCAAACATTCACAGGTGTAATGGGAAAAATTTGGGAACACCTATCTGAAATGTATACTGATAATAAAATTTGGAAATTTTGCAGCTAACAAAGAGACCTGCAGTTACTAGAAATTATGTTTATCCAATATAAGTTCAGCTGCCCAATATCCAGGAAATATTTCAATAGCAAACTGTTAAATAATAAAGATATTCCACTACAATGTCTACACTAAGTCTTGGTGAACTTTATCCAGTGTTCTTTATAGAAGAGCTTGTCTGTGTTCGCCCGCCGCCCCCCCCCCCCCCCCCGCCGTGAATTTACAGTGGTAGATTCTGCTTTAAAATTCTCTAGCTAACTACATAAAATGTTCAAATCCCTAATCGAACTAAATTGGAAGGATCACCGCGAATAGTAGGGGTTTCTCTGTGCAGAAATAGACAAATTTTCGCTGAGCTGTTTGGCCACAGGCAGAACGCAGGTCCTATCGACGCTATGAGACGCTGAGAGACACTGAGGCTGAAACAGGAAACGCTGTTCTATGTAAAACGAGGTCATGTGATTTTTCCAGCCAATCGAAACCATACACATCCCAGTCATGACGTCGCACACACATCTCACCCTGCGCTATTCGTAATCTGATTTGCTGGCCGCCAAAATTACAGGAAGCGCCGAAAAGGTGCGATCTTAATAGAGGGATGCACAGATTTTAACCTTAATTATCGCCTGATCTGGAACTTTCGATCACCATAAAAACCTTGCTGATTTCAACTTTGTCGATAAAAATCGCTCAACACTATCCATAAGCACTTACTAGCAATAGCCATTTCCTTTTGTGTCAAAGAGTATGAACGGCCTGTTATGGTGTTTGGCTCCACCTGAGTTAATATCTGATTTTTGTTAACTTTTAAAATGTCTGGTTTTCTTGGATACAAAAAGGATGGCGCTGGACCAGAAGGACGCAAAAAAGTCAATTCTACTTCTTCATTTTCACAATCGTTGGAGAGCACAGTAGACAGCCACCAGCGCCGAACACACTCACCAATATTGTAGCACACCGACTCCCTTGATGTCTGTGTAGAGACTACGGTTTGTTCAAGAGTGAACATGTCAGGACATGAAAGCTCTGAAGCGGTGTCTTAGGGTATGTTCACACGGCGTCTTGCGTCCATGTGAATTTTCCACTTTTTGTGATGCGTGTCTGGGTTCATTTGTATGGACCCAGACACGCATCTAACAATTAGCAAATGTGTTTAAGACTGCCGGCAATGTGAAACACGTAGCGGCGTTCACATGAGCGATTGCCGATGCATATTTGCATCGTGTCTGTCCGATGCATCTTTCGGATGCGCTCCAAGCATTGACATGTCATTTCTTGGAGCGCATCCGAAAGACAGATCGGACAAACGCGATGCAAATGCGCATCGGCGACCGCTCATGTGAATGCCGCTGCGTGTTTCTCATTGCCGGCAGTGTTAAACTCACTGCTAATTGTTAGATGCATGTCTGGGTCCGTTCAGATGGACCCAGACACGCATCACAAAAGCGGATGTTCACACGGACACAGGACGTAGTGTGAACATACCCTTACTTCCCGACTCTGCGGTGGGCAGATACTTCACATGATTGACAGAGCTGCTGGCCTGTCATCTGCTCTGCATTCACTGTCTGTTCATTCTCAGGTTGAGCCCTAACAAAGCTTTCTCCTCTGTCCTCTCCTGCTTCTAAGCTGTAACATAATAAAATAATACAGTAATATCAAAAAATCATGGATTATTTGGTAAATACAGACCCCACACTTTTAGACCACAAGCACAAGCTGAACAGATCTGAATTCCAGATTTTCGAATTGACACAAATAAAAATATTTTTAGATATGATCCCACCGTGATCACAACTTGAATTTTGGTACAGATGTGGCTAGGTGTACATTTGCAGTTTTGGAAATTTTTAAATTAAACGTTTTTTCGGAAATGCGTTTTAAAACTTTGCGTTTGCATGGGTAAAATATTAAGGAAGATACTCTTGTGACATATCTGGTGAAATCCTGTACAGGTCTGAGTAGAATGGTGTTTATTTTGTTTCCCTATCTTTTTTTTAGCCTAAGTTATGAGGAGAAATGAAAAGGCAGGCAAAACACCAAAATTTGCACTTTTTCCGAACTTTGAAAATCAATTTAAAAAAAAAAAAAAAAAATCTAGAATTTTTTTTCTTCACATTTTGTTTTCTCTGAGACACTACTACCAAATAACAAAATCTCAAAAGAATTAAAAATAGAGGTAAAAATCATTGGTTCACTTGACATGGAATGACCCAACTGTCAATCACCATGCCCACAATGCATTGTGGGCATGATGACGTCACAGACGACCCGGAAAGCGACTTTCACTTCCCGGGGCTGTCTGGTAGGAGATCGCAAGAGCAGGCAGCAGGAGCTGACTCCTCCTCCTGAAACTTAGCTCCGACGATCTTAATAGATCGTCGGAGCTAAAGGGTTAAAAACCCGCAGGTGGGGCTCACTCTGGCTTCGGGTGATGCGGCATGAGGCCAGCAGTAATATACCGCTGGTCCCATGTCGCGATTGTTTGGGGCTCGCTTGTAACCCCGCACGATCGCCAAGACGTACCCATACGTCCATTTGCGGGAATGCTCTTCCCGCTAAGACATATGCGTACGTCCAATGTCTGGAAGGGGTTAATACATTTCATCTATGGATTTAAAAAGATCAAAAAAATAAACATTGGGATCTGATCATAAGAGACCCCTTTTTGGGTCCCCTAGTCCGCAAAAGACCTTCTTTAATTTTTAGAAAACCACCCAATATAAAAATTTTTGTTGTGCTGAGCCAAATTAAGGTACCATTTGAAAAAATAGAGCAAGTAAACGAAGTTTTAGGTAGCTTCTCATGTAAAGCACAAAACTGTTTATGTTGCTAGAATAGAACTACTACTGATAAGATCATCGCAAGGGTAACTCAGGAGACCTATAAGTTAACCCCTACCTGACAGATAGTCATAATAATATGTCTTTTTCCTCCTCACCTTCTGAAAGTCATAACTTTTTTTATTTTTCCACCTACATAGACGTATGAGGGCTTCTATTTTGCAGGACAACATTAACTTTTTAATGGTGTTATTCATATTAGCACAGAATTTACTGGGAAACGGCAAAAAATTTCAAAGTGGGGCAAAATGTGAAAAAAAAGGACTTGTAACATGTTTGCGGGAGTTTTGTTTTTATGTTTATTCTTGGGTAAATGATGTGTGATCTGTATTCTACAGGTTGATATGCATCCGCCAATACCAAACATGTATGGTTTCCGTTATGTCTTGGTACAGTAAAAAAATTACAGAGCAATTGCAGAGCAATGCTCTATTTATCACCACACTTCTCCCTTTAAACCACCATCATGATCAGGTACTTCCAAACCTCTACCTATTTTTTAAACATTATATGGCTTTTCCATAGAAATCAATTTTCAATCAGGCTAGTTTCCTTCTGCTAAATTTCCCATAAACATAGGGAAAGTAGCCAGTTTTTTTTATTGGTAGCCAGTTAGCTTATCAGATTGCAGTATTTGCTCTAATAGTCGATCAGATTCCACCTATGCTTCCCTATGAGAAGGCTCCGATGCGATTATATATTCTGATAATAGCAGGGCTGTGGAGTCGGAGTTGTCATAAAATGGACCGACTCAGACTCCCAAAATATATAATATATTGGTACAGTTAGTTCAATGAGGTGCCAAGAGCAAAAGAAAATGGGTCTTGCCAGTGCTACTGCTCCCATATCTTCAGCCTCATCAGTTGAGGAGTTTAATCTTGAAAAGTATTTGGATGACATGGAGCAGGCAAAGCGATGCCACAGGGGAAAAGATTCCGCTCCCATAGCAGATTGACCAGATTTCAGCAAAATTTTTCACTTGCTTTCAAAGAATTAGAAGAGTTCAACCGTTCATCAGAACTGACTGTGCATGAGGCAATTCCTTTATACTCTGAGATTGTTAGAGATGTTGCCCGTGTGGTCACTGCTTTGCCACCAACCCAAGTTAGTGTAGAGAGGCCTTTCTCTAGCCTGGAAATAATGAGATCAGATGTGAGGTCATCTATGAAGGATCTGATGGGAGCCATACTATTTTTCAGAACAAGTTCATAGACTCCACAAATGTTATTCAGGACATTTTTGTTGAAAATGTTTTTTTCCCCCACTTACAGCAGCGGTTTGCAGATTTACAATTTTTTTGTGTTCTAAAGTTGTATCCAATAAATATATTTTACACCAACAATCAAAAGTGTAACAATGTTTTGAACTTTTGACTCTTCTCACCATTTACTACAGCTTTCAATGTGAGACCACCATCAGTTTATAGACAAGCAGCTTGGTTATCTTATACATAACTTTTTAGCATATGCTTAGATCTGCAGATTCTGGTCATGAAACTGCATTGTTAGTGTTTTGCTCCTGGTGGTGGGACAATCTTTTTCTTCTTGTATACTACAAATTACAACCTGTTCTCACATTCTCTAATAGCTCAGCGTGTCATTAGGCTGATTTCCAAGCAAAAGGTCACTGGTTCGAGCAGCCATGAAGAAGATTTCCCAAGAAAAGAGAAGCAGCATTATCCAGCTCAACAGTAGAGGTCATGTGGCCAAGAAAATTGAGAAACTGCATCATGTGAGGCCATAACAGCTGGAAGAATATGAAATTCAGTCCTTCCATCCATTCAAAAGCCAAGAGGTGGACGTATAGGGAAAATATCAGTCAACAAGCTGGCTCATCAGGTGGTCTTTCAGTTCTAATGCGACAGACATGGCAGTGGAGGTGGCTCATATGTGTCGCAATAGTGAGATCACAGATATCCACGCAAGCACAATGCAACATGCATTACACAGGTCTGTATTGATGGCTCAAAAAAAGGTGAAGAAGCCTCAACTTCAATCTCGTCATAAGAAGCAGTGGCACGAGTTTGCAAAGTCAATAGACCGGGCTCTGATGGGAGCAAATGGGTTTGGAAGAATCAAGGGAGAAGGGGGATAATGGATTGAGAAATTGAAGAATCTGTCAGGTTTGGTGGAGGAAACCTGGTGATAGGGTGTTTCACAGCCAAAGATGTTGGATACCTGACCAGGATTGATGTTGATCTTAATGCTGAGCTATATGCGAGTGTCCTACTAGATGAGTTACTTTGGATTGAGATAAGGGCTTTGTGATGGCCACTCCAAAACACTGACTTGGTTATGCCCCTTTGTAACCAATTTGGCAGTATGCTTCGGGTCATGGTCCATTTGGAAGACCTATTTCCACTCAAGCTTTAACTTCCTGGCTGATGTCATGAGATGTTGCTTCAGTATTGCCACATAATATTCTTTCCTCATGCTTCTATCTATTTTGTGAAGTGCACCAGTCCCTCCTACTGCAAAACCCCACAAAATGATACTGCCAGCCCTGTGTTTCACAGTTGGGATGGTGTTCTTAGGCTTCCAAGATTCATCCTTTTTTGTCCAAACGTAACAATGGTTATTATGGCCAAACAGTTTCATCAGACCACCGGACATGTATCCAAAAATTCAGGTCTTTGTTTCTGTTTGCATTTGCAAACATTGATCTGGCTTTTATATGTTTCTTTTGGAGTAATGGTTTCTTCCTGGCAGAGGGACCTTTCAGCCCATGTTGATACAGTACTTGTTTTACTGTGGATAATGACACAATCTTACCAGCTTCTGCCAGCATCTTCACAAGGTTTTTTGGTTTTGTTCTTCGGTTGATATGCACGTCAGACCAAAGCATGTTCATCTATGTGTTCTGCTATGTGGTTTTTTATTTCGCATATGGTACTGCCTACATAGTATTTGTCACATTGTGTATATCATATAAACGGAGTGGTGAGTATCACAATTAATGAATATTTTTTTTATAGATAATTCTTTAGTTCCTTCTGTGTCCATAAAATTTAGATGTTTTGCTAACGTATCTATAAACATTACAGAGTGCTCCCCCACATCCAAAAAAGCCCTTTTGTTAGAGCCAAGTTTTTTGTGTTTTCTCAGCAATATATGTGCTTGGGGAAATGTCGTTACCTACAGTCAACCCTGCAGGGCACAAACTGAATTCCTGGTTGCATATTTTTTGTCAAAATTGGATCTTGTCTCAATACCATTAGGGTGCGTTCCCACGGCACAGGACAAATACCGGTCGGCTTGCCGGCCGGTATTTGTCCTGTTTTGCGGCCGTCCTCATGTCCCCGTGGGGGAGAGGGGGCTTTTCTCCGCGATGAGCGGAGAAAAGCCCTCCCCCATCACATTGGCTAGCAGAGATTCCGTCCGGATCGCGGGCGGAAAAACCGCCAGACGGAAAAACCGTGCAGTGGGGACTGCTGCACGGGTTTTACAAAGAGCACCATTGTTCTCATTTTCGGCCGGTTTTTCAGGTGGTCTGAAAAACCGCAAACCGGCTGAGAAAACGGCCGAAAACCCGTGCCGTGGGGACATGCCCTTATATTTTTAAAATATAATTATTTGGTTATAATTTCCCCCAAGGGAATTGCGGCTAATGCTTGTCCAGCAAGGCTACTGTTTGCCCACAATACAGTGTCACCTGACCTTTGGGGAAATTTACAAGGGCCAGAAAAGCGTGCACACTTGAAGACTACAGTTTGAAAGCAGATTTAAAAAACGGGACTATACAAGATGATGGAAAAAGAAAAAACTAAATTAAAAAACAAAACACTTTTACAATTTCTTAACATAAATGTACAGAAAATAAAATCTTTTTTTTCTACAGATTACAGTAGACATTATAACCAAATAAAGATATATTTAAAAAAAATATAATGGTATTGAGACAAGATCCTATTTGGACAAAAATTACGCAACCAGGAATACAGTGTGTGCCCAAATGGGGGAAGACCATAGGTAACAACATTTCCCCAGGCACATATGTTGCAGAGAAAACACAAAAAACTTGGTTCTCGCAAAAGGGTTTTTTTTTTTGGATGTGGGGGGAGACCACAGTAATGTTTGCAGATACGTTAGGAAAACGTCTACATTTTATGACACAGAAGGAACTCAAGATTTCTCTACAAAAAGATTTGTTAATTGTGATACCCACCACTCCGCATTTATGATCCAATACACACAACGTGACTTTTCCCTACCAAAAAGCGGGGACATCGCCCCAAAAAGAGCGGCTTCGCAATGAAAAAATCCCTATAGAATATCCTAACTCTAAAGCTACATTGCTACCGGTAGAGACCGCGCTTGCGCTGAATACAGTGGCGCAATGGCGCAAGTGCTCACGCGCGACTGGCGGCAACCCGCGTCTGCGCAGAACACGGCGACACTATAGCGCAAATGCGCAACTAGCGGCAACCCGCGCATGCTCAATACAGCGGCGCAACGGCGCCAACGCGCAAGTAACGGCCAACAAAAGAGTGCAACTATAACCACCCGCGCCTGCACTAAACATAGCGCCGCAACGGTGCCAATGCGCAACTGCCGGCCTGTAAAGAAACATAGCAACTGAACAATAAAGCACGCCAGTCTTTATAGATAAATAAAGCATCTCGGCACTAGCACATGACCATCAATCTTCCACATAAATGAATCACATGATGGCTTAAAGATAGTACTATTGTGTATATATATATATATATATATATATATATATATATAGTTACATTGTAAATCCAAAAGGGGGAGTAAACCCAACATATAGGGCTAACAAGAGGGAATACCAGGAGCTTTCTAGTTGGATATTATACCCATACAATAGAACATACCCTTCCTCAAAAGGGTCAGACCAAAACAGGTCCGATAAAGTGATGCACCCTAAAAAGAGAGTTTATTTCCTACTATAGAATCTGAGAGCACAAGGATAGGAGATCAAAGAAGAAAGAATAGCAATTTGACTTATATAAAACATTCGAAATAAAAGAGATTCATTTAATCCCTGTGGGTGTAAGGAGCCCATTCGATAAATCCATTCGGTCTGCTTGCGATGGATTCTCTGGTCCCAATTTCCCGCACGTGGTGACGATCTTATAACTTCAAGTCACATTAAATCTTAAAACCTTAAATTCACCATTATGGAATTCATGCATTTGTCGGGATATTGGGGTATCCCTCCTCTGTTTTATATCTGATGCATGCTCGCCAATTCGTCTTCTGAACTGTCTTTTGGTTTTACCAAAATAATTAAGTGGGCAGGGGCATGTACATAAATAGACGACCCCTTCGGTCTTACAATTGGCGAGATCTCGGATGTGATAAACCCTTCCATCAGATGCACTACAAAACGTTTTTCCTTGCTGTATTACCGGGCATGTCAGACAATTTGAACCACATTTAAATCTGCCTAAAGGTTTTCTATCAAGCCACGTTTCTCTCTGATGAATCGTTGGAAAAAAAAAGCTATGCACCAGACAATCCCTCAAGGATCACCCTCTGCGATATGTGACTAATGGCCGATTAGGAATATAGTCAGATAGATCGGGATCCAATTGAAGGATACGCCAATACTTTCCAAGACTTTTCGAAACTTCCCGATTCCTATCATCAAAACAAGCAATAATCCTTGCCCACTCACATTTCTTCTCTTTCAATACAGGATTCAAGAGAACTGTTCTGTCCTGGATAGATGCATATTTATATGCTGAATCAATTACCTCCAAAGGGAAACCCTTACATAAAAAACGATCATGTAAGATTTTAGACTGAAAATTAAAATCATTAAATCCGGAGCAACTACGTCTAACACGCAGTGTAATGTAGCAAACTGAAAATTAAATGTATTCTGGATTATCATTAAACCATGTCTCAGATGGTGAGTCATCACCCCCCTCTGGGTGAATGGAATTTGTAGCATGGGCCTGCAGATTATCACCCCAGCCTTTTGACTGTTTAATTACTGAAATGTTTAGATAACATGGGTCTCATTCTTGATTACCAAAGTTGTATATGTAAGCTGTCCAGAATATCTATGACCTGTGACCCCGCCAACCCATAAACAACTTTCATTGATTTTGTCACGGCAAAGCGCAGCCGTGTTGCCACTTTTGGCCATCGTAAGCAACCCACCCTCATAACAATCAAGTGTCCACCCACCTCTTAATTTCAGCCAGTAAAAGAGTAGGCAAATATGAGAGAGGAGGGGAAACCTGGACAGGGGTTTGGCCCTATAAGACACATTTCCAGACTCTAATCTGTGTTCATAGCCTGGGGTTCAATTTCTGATTGAGCTGTGTTCAATTCTTCTTTCCAAACCCCTTGGATCTGAAAGCTGAAACATCTAAGTGTGAAATCTTTCTAAGCATTTATCCCTTTTATTTTCATAACTGTATTGATGCGTATGTCAGTCGTTATTATATTTTGTTCATGTAAGCATTGTACCTAATATTCATATTAAAGTTAGCCTTAATACGTTGGTTCTTGTTGTTGCACGGATCCATTTCCTTAAAAGGAGTGTATTTTATTTTTGTAGCTGCTATAGAGCAGTGGAGTTTAAGCATTTTCTACGTGTTTTTTTGAATACTGTTAGAATCAGATTCCTTCCGGCTGATTCCTTTTTGATTATTGAAGGAAGGTGGTGGCAGCGTATATTTTTGGGGTGCTAGAACTGTCTTGTGGTGCCACCTGAGTGAGAGGTGAGCGCAAGTGGAGATAAATCTACCCCATTACAGTGGCCCCCAGTCACGTGCTGGTGAGTGTGTGCGTGACAAATTGGTGGCAGAGCGGTGGGATATTTTTCTTTTTATTGCAGTATTATTAGTGCTTGGTTTAAGCAATTATTCTCTGCACTAAAAGACTGGCTGTTTCCCTTCCCTGTTTTTCTTTTCTATCTTTTATTTGGCAAAGGGTGCTTTGTAAGATGGCAGCCCTGTATAAGAAGCAAAGTAAAGAAACTCATCAGCCTATGCGAGGAGAGAGATATCAATCCAGCAGCAAAGACGAAGGTTCAGCTGATCAGTGAGCTCGTGGAGCAGGATTTACAGCAGCTGGACACGGCGCCAGAGAACGAAACGGACAACGCACAGGTCCAATTGACGGAATTTGCTCCTGAAATAATTTCCCCTGAGGACACCCGCAGCGGTAGTTCTCATGGAGACATGGACTCTGCTCTGGGCATGGCTTTGCAGCAACTTGGTGCTTGTGACCCTAATTTGCGCCTACAACTTATCCTGCAATACCAACAGGTAGAGAGAGAGGTTGCGGAACGCCAGGCCGCGCGAGAACAAGAGGCTGCGGAGCGCCAAGCTGAAAGGGACCTCAGGTTGCAGCTGGCACGACTTGAAAGGGGTGAGGCTTTGCCACAACCTCATGCCCAGGATACAAACCCTTTGAAACCCCGACTAGAACACTTTCCGGTGATGGAAAAGAATGGGGACTTAGATGTTTTCCTACGAGGATTTGAAAAGACTTGCAGACAATATCATCTGCCCAAAGAGCAGTGGGCACGATATCTGACCCCAGGACTAAGAGGCAAAGCCTTGGAGGTTTTTTCGGACCTCCCACCAGAGCAAGAGGGGGACTTTGACGCCATAAAGAGAGCTCTGGTCATGAAATATCACCTCACTCTGGAGGTGTATCGCAGGAAATTTCGGAGTCTGCAGAAAGGTCCCACTGACAGCTACGCAGATGTGGAGAGCAACTTAAGTGCCACCTGCAAGCAATGGGTAGAAGGACTCTCTGTTTCCAGCTTTGATAACCTGTTGAATCTAATGGTCAAGGAACAGCTTTTTCCTTATCTGTCCTGCAGAGGTTCGTCAGTTTGTCTGTGACTGGAAAACCCCAAAACGTCCAGAGACGCGGCGCAAACTGGCAGACTCCTATGTTTTCCAACAGGATGCCAGAAGCCCGGAGAACACCTGAGTCCCCCCTGGAGGAGAGGGAAGCCTGTTTGGGGATCCCCCCCTTCTCCTCCCCATCGAGCACCTGGGCACCCTCCTAGTACTCCTCCTGGGTCCCCGAGACCCGCACGCCCATTGACTGACACGCGCAAATGCTTTATATGCAACAAAGTGGGGCATGTTAGTGCCACTTGCCCAGACAAGCGGAGGAGTACCCCGATGCCCACAGCGCCCCCTGTAACAGGCTCTTCCATCTATCTTATAACTGGAACTGCAGGAAGGAGAAGGCAAAACCTTCAACCTGTCACCGTGGGCAGAAAAGTCGCCATGGGCTTCAAAGACAGTGGGGCAGAGGTGTCTGTTGTGCGTCCAGAGATGGTGGATGCTAAAGATATCATTCCAGGAAAGACCATATCCCTGACTGGATTTGGCGGAGCCCGATCTGCTATACCAATGGCTCGTGTTTATCTGGACTGGGGAGCGGGCCGAGGGATGAGGGAAGTGGGTGTTTCTGCTACTATCCCCTACTCGGTTCTCCTGGGTTTGGATTTGGGGGTGATGCAAGTGAATTATGTTCCAGTTGCCCCTCCGAAGGCAACCCCAGCAACTCAGATATGTGATTCCCCACGGAGACTGTGCAATACTTCAAGAAAAATGCCCGGATGTGAAGGGAAATCTGACAGTGGATGTACTTCTGAATGATGCCACTGATATGTGTACTGTGCAAAATGACCGTCTTTATGTCACACCTGTGACCCATAGTCAGGATGCCTGCAAGCCTCAGCTTTGTGTGTCGGCTGACCAGCCCAAGGTGAAACCTTCTGCAGAGATCAAATTGCACGCTGAGGTGGAAGAGTCTGCAGCCCCCAACACCCCTTCTGCTGACAGTCTCAGCTCTCACATGCTTCCCTTATCAGATCACAGGGGAGAGGAGCTGACAGGCCAGACAGCCCTGCTCCCTGCGGAGTCTGATAATCATGGAGTGCATGGGGAACAGGGAGCCAAATCAGAGTCTGAAGAATTGGGAATCCCTGATAGCAGCCTCACTGATGTGTGGCCAGAAACCCCATGGGGATAACCGGGACTATCCCTATGTCACCCCTCCTCCTATCAAGGACCTTCCAGCACCTGAGGAGGAAATGTCTTGTACTATGTTTTGTGATACTTGCTGTGACTCTGATGTATCTAAGCCTGTGGATGTATCACAGCCTGTTATGAGGCCTGCTGATGTATCTAAGCCTGTGGATGTATCACAGCCTGTTATGAGGCCTGCTGATGTATCTCAGCCTGTTGTGCTGGATGTCACGGTGTCTAGGCTGGTTGGACCAGACATCAATTTACCTACAGCTGTGTTGTGGGCCCCAGATGTATCCCAGCCCACAGATACTCTCGGAACTGTTATGAAACTTGCTGACATATCCCAGCCTGTAATGCCGGGTGCCCCTGTATCTAAGCTTGCCAGCATGGCTCGGTCTGTTATGGACAATAATGATGAATCCAAGCCTGAGGGCATATCTCAAACTGTTATGGACAATGATCATGTATCCAAGCCTGAGGGTGTATCCCAGATGGTAATGTGGGGGATGGCCATCCCAGAGTCTGTTGTCCATGATACCAACAGCTCAGTGGATGAGCCTGAGCCCAACGATGCATGTCAATCTGTTGTGCACAGTAGGAGTGTATCCAAACCATTTATGTCTGCTCCTGCCTGTCTTATGGGGGTGTCCAGCCCCATGGAGTGTAATGGTGACCCGTTCCAAGCGGTTGGATCCAACGCCAAACCCGGGGATACTCTTTGCCAAGGTTATTTCCTGGGGTCTGAAGTGGGTAAGACTTTAGACCCCAGTCATAGAGGTAATGTGTCCCCACATGTAACCCCTTAATTATCGCGACGATCGGGTCGCAATAACTAAGAGAGACGCAGGAGGAGATCGCTCCTCCTGCGTCTCTGTCGGCGGCAGCAGCGCACGGATCGGGCGAATCCGTGCGGGCTCCTGCCCTCTGACAGACAGCACGGACGGCAGAGCCTGCCTTCCGGGTTGTCTGTGACGTCACGATGCCCGGCCGTGCCCTGTGGGCAGGTCCCGGCATCGTGACCGACAGTTGTCATAGGAACCAGTCATAGCAACAAGCTGTGCACTGATTCCTATTGAATGAGAGATCTAAAGATCTCTCATTCAAATCCCCTATGGGGAAAAGTAAAATAAAAATGTGAAAAAGGGAAAAAAAAAAGTAAAAAAAAGTGAAAAACATGTAAAACACAAACACGAAAAATAAAATAAAAAATACGTACACCGCCCTTTTCCCCTTTACAAACGCCAATCGCCCCAAAAAAGATCAAAAATAAATAAAGTACCCATATTTGGTATCGCCGCGTGCGTAACGACCTGCCCTATAAATCTGTCATGTTAATTAACCCGTACGGTGAACGCCGTAAAAAACAAAACAAAAAACAATCACAGAATTAAGATTATTGTTCATCCCGCAGCACATAAAATGGAATTAAAAGCGATCAAAAACTCCTAGAAACGCCAAAGTTGTACCAATTAAAACGTCAGTTCATCCCGCAAAAAAAAATCCTTATACAGCTCTGTATACGGAAA
Source organism: Phyllomedusa bahiana (assembly GCA_025379985.1). NCBI lineage: Eukaryota > Metazoa > Chordata > Amphibia > Anura > Hylidae > Phyllomedusa > Phyllomedusa bahiana. The sequence continues at coordinate 13,747 of JAODAL010026904.1, forward strand.
AATAAAAAATGTATAGCTCTCAGAAGATAGCGATGCATAAATATTGTTTTACACACTAAAAACACTTTTTCTTGTTTTTTAAAGTGCTTCAACATAAAAAAAGTATATAAATAGGGTATCGCCATAATCGTAGCGACCCAAAGAGTAAAGCTAACTTATCACGGATACTGCACGGTGAGCCCTGTTAAAAATAAAAATAAAAAAACACTACTAGGATTGCAGTATTTCTTCACCCTGGCCTCCAAAAATGGATTTAAAAGCGATCAAAAAAACCTTGTCCCCCAAAGATGATATAATAAAAACGTCAACTCATCTCGCAAAAAACAAGTCCCTACACAGCTCCAAGCACAGAAAAATTTAAAAGTTATGGCCCCTCCCGGGGCTATGGCGATGCAAAAACGTTTTTTTCCCCGGGTTTAATAAAAAATTGGGTTTTTATTGTATAAAAGCAGGGAAAAAAATAAAAAAAAAATTTCCCAAAATTTGGGGAAACGGGGTAATTTTTTTTGACCTGCTGAGTAAAAACTACCTGTATTTTATTTCGTACAGTTCCCCTTTTAAAAAAAAAAAAATAAAAAAAAAAACTACCAAGATTGCTGTTTTTGTTCAAAACCTCAGAAAAAACCCTTTTTTAAAAAAAGGGAAAATAGCTATATGAAACCCCTTTTAAAGGTTCCAAAAAAAAACTTCAAAATCATCCCGCAAAAAAAAAACCCCTACCAAACTCTGCCACCAGCAAAATAAAAAAGGGGATGGGTGTCAAAAATAGGACAACTTAAAAAACGCAATTTTTTTTAGACTTATTTCTACTGTGCAAAATAAAAAAACAGAAAAAAAACCCATATAAAATCTTTTATTTTTTGTTTAATTTTTACCCGAAAACCCCATACCGTAATTTGTTAAAATTTTTATTTTTCAGGCACGGGGGAAAAGCTGTAAAATTGAAAATCAAAAAAAAAATTTACCCCAACTGCGTTTTTCCCCCCATTTTTATTGCCCTTTTCTAAAAAAAAACGATTGGGGAAAACCTGTGCACCCAAATGAAAAGTACACCCCGATGAGATCCCTGATGGGTGTTTTAATCCAAAATGGGGGCGTCTTTGGGAAAGGTTTTGCCCTTTTTCTGCTACCTTTGGGGGCTTTTTCAAATGCGACATGGCCCCCCCCAAAATTGCGTTCCAAAGCCAAATAGCGCTCCCCCCCTTATACGCCCTGCCATGCGCCCCAAAAAGCAGGGTTTTCACCCACATGTAGGGTATTGCCCAATTGGGAAGAAATTGCTTTAAAAAAGTTTTAGGGGTTTTTTTTTTTCCAGGTTCCTTGTATATATGAAAAAATTTTAAGTAAAAATTTCAGATTATTGAAAAAAAAATTTTTTTTGAATTTTCACAGCCTTATGCTAAAAAAAATTTTTTGGGAAACACCTGTGGGGGTTTTTTTACTCAAAGCACCCCTGGGAAAATATTCATTTAAAGGGGGTAGGGTTTTCCAAAATGGGTTTTTATTTAGGGGGGGGTTTTTTAAGTTTTAGCACCCTTTAAAGGGGGGTCCCCAAAACCTGAAAAAGGGCCCAAAAAAAATCGTTTTTGAAAAAGAGACCCAGAGTATAGTAGGTGCTCCTCCCTTTTGGGGCTTATGGGTGAGCCAAAAATGGGACTAGGGCCCCTTTTGGGATTTCTCTTAAAAAAGGCAGGCCCGGGGGGAATTTATATCAAGTTGCTTTTTCCTAGTCACATTTTTCCCTATTCCAGTGGGTTTAAAAAATTAAAAATTTTTAAAAAACTGCAAAAAAAAGTAAAATTTTGAAATTTCACCCCTTTCCCCTTTTCTTTAAAATTTCTGTGAAAAATCTGAAGGGTTATCAAACCCTTTCCCAAATTTTGTGGGTTTTAAAAAACGTTTAAGGGGGATATTTTCCAGATGGCGCACTTATTTGGGGATCTAAAATGCAGGGGGTCCAAAAACCCGAAAGTCAAACTTGGGGTTTTTTTCCCCAAAAAAAAAATTAAAATTGCAAATTTTTTTTGAAAAAAGTTCCCGAAATTACTACTAAAAATTTTAAGGCCCCCTTAAGCCCTAAAAAAAAAAAAAAAATAAAAAGGGCATTTTAAAAAAAAGATTCCCCCCCAACCCTTTTGTGGACCTATGGTAGATTCTAGTTAAAAACTATTTTGTGGTGAATAATTATCTGTTTTTGTACGCAAAAATTTTTGCAACTTTCCAAAATCGAAATTTTTCCAAATTTTCATGAAATTTTTATATTTTTTCACAAACAAACAAGGGGGTTGGGATGGGGATTTAAAAAAATTCTTACTAACTTTAAAACACAATTTTTTCACGGGGAAAAAAATCTCTGAATCAAGAATAGGTAAAAAATGTCAAAAACTTTTTTCTCACATAAAATTGGGCACGTCAATTTTCAAAAAAAAGGCTGTTTTCAGGAAGGTCAAAAAAGGCTTGGGTCCCCCCTTAAGGGTTTTTAAATGGGGGCCAAGCCTTTAAAGCACCTTGGGGGTAAAGGGGTAAAAGGTTGGAATCTGTGGGTTACTGGGCATCATAAATGTATGTTCTGCTGCAGAAATGAGGCTAGTATCCAACGCATCATTCCCGTAACTTTCTCCAATTTCCCAAAATAAAAAGTAAGTGTGGATCCCAAAATTTGGAATGCGATAACAATCCCGGGGTCCCTAAACAGGGCCCCTTTTCACATCCTAATATTTTTCCCTTTTTTTCCCTCAAGACCACATTCCCACCCTTATCTGAGGGTTTGATTACTAGGGACTTGTCACGTTCCAGGGATAACAAAGCTTGCATCTCCATTTTAGATGGTTCTTATAGTTGCGCTCTTCTGTTGGCCGTTAGTTGCGCATGCGCGTTGGGGCCGCTGTATTGCACATGCTCGGGTTGCCACTAGTTGCGCATGCGCATTTGCGGGTCGTTGCTAGTCGCGCGTGCGCACTTGCGCCATCGTGCTGCTGTATTCAGCGCAAGCGCGGTCTCTACCGGAAGCAATGTTACACTTTCTAGGTAACGCCGGAAATTGGATTGGTTTTGAAACGCCGGAAGTCCCCCTGGCGTTGTGCTTCCGTGGATTTGCGGTATGTAAGGATTATGTTACACAGGTTTGTTTGATGATTGGCTATTGATTTGGGGGAGTGGACTCTGTGGGTATTTAGGGACAGGGGGTTCCTTTAGCTGCTCCCTTTATTTAAAGGGGGCCCGATAATTGATAACCCATTTTTTCCGTTGGGGTATCTTTTTTTGGGAGTATCGTTTTCATGCCCCTTATCTTTGCTTTCAGTTCCTTTTTTGCTACCTGTCAGTTGTCCCTTGATGAACCCCAGTTACCATTTGGGGGGGAAACGCGTCGGGTTTCCAGTGGGCTTGAATAGCCCTTTTGTAGTGAAGCTTTAGAGTTAGGATATCCTATAGGGATTTTTTCATTCCAGAGCCGCCCTTTTTGGGGCAATGTCCCCGCTGTTTGGTAAGGTAAAGTCAGGGTCAGTTTAAGATATTTGTTCCCCATTTTTGGGCACCTGAACCTGTTTATCTAGGACTGCTTTGTAATTTTGGTGGATTTTCAATGGACATGTTACACCTTTGATAAAAAAACCCAAAAGTCCTAAAAATACCCCTTGGGATATATATTTAAAATTTGAAGTTTGTTTTTATGGAGGCTTTTTTTTCAAAATTTCTTTAATGCATACTTAATAAATGTTATATTTTAATTGGGTTTCATTAAATGCTGTGATATTTGTTAAAAACTCAATGGTTGATATAGTATTTTGCAGTTATTTATAAACAGTATACAGACCTGTGCGAGGGGGTTAGATGCGGGAAAATTTTGGTTTTTGAATTAAAAGCCCAAACCCACAAGGCTCAACTCAGGCGGATTTTTGGGGCCCATTTTGAAAGGGTCTAGGTTCAAAACTCTCTTTGTTGGCAATAACAACCAATCAGAGCTCCCCTTTAATTTCATATAATGCGCTGGAAAAATGAGAGGGACGCTCTGATTGGTTGCTATGGGCAACAAAGATTTTTAGACCTAGACCGTTTTAATACATGTGGCCCATTGTATTTATATTGAAAAACTACATTTTTTGTACGTGTATGTCTTTAAACAAGATAGCTAGGTGTGATCTATTAACAGTACCGGTGATTTGGTTTAAATGATGCAAATTAACTGTGATCAAAAACATGCAAATGCTGCATCAGTACCTTTTACTCCTGTCAACTCCTTTTTTTGTATGAATTTATCAAGTAACCTGCTTTTAGCCCAAGCACTGGATCCACTCAATTTTTTTTAGGGCTGATATATTAGAACACAGAATTTTTTCTACTCTTACATCCCTTAAAAGAGCAATTCTCCTATAAACGAGAAACATCCAAAAGGGCTATCTTGGACATGTTCTCTCCCAGGCTTATGACTTTGCAAAAACAACAAATTCAATCTGGGTGCGGCAAGGTTAGGATTACAGGTACGTTTGATGATGCCTCTACACAGATTAGGGATGTTATCAAGAATTTCTGGCCCTTACTTACCCAAGAAACCATTCTGTCGGAGTTCATTGATACTTATTCGATACTTACTACTTTTAGGCCTCGTTCACACGGCTTATTTGGGTACGGATTGGCGCCGTACTCCGCGCCGGATTTGCGCTTCAGTATGGCGCCAATCCGTCCCTGTCATTACGGTAATCCACTGCTCTCATAGAGAACAGTGGATTCCGTCGCCCCTCCCCGCTCGACAAATCCCCCGGGGGGGAGAAAGTGACATGCACATTAATTTTCGGCGGGACGCGCCATAAAACAATGCATTGTCTATGGGGGCCGGGAGCGGCGCCCCCCGCGGCGCTCCGGCCCCGCCCCCGTCCCGCCCCTTATTCCCGGCGGATTTGTGAGCTCAATACGGCTCACAAATCCGTCGGGAATAAGCCGTGTGAACACGGCCTTAGGAGGAGGGGTAAAAACATCGGTGATTTTGTTGTACACAGTCAATATACTCTACTTTTTACATGGGACACAGGGTTGACCTCTAATGTTACTGGCACCTACAGATGTGGAGTTTTTTAAGGAGTTTTATCATTACATTAAATAGTGTTCAGAATAAGGGGACAGTGAAAACAAGCAACTTTGCAATTGGATATCATTTGCAAAGCTGTCTTGTTTTCACAGGATCCCTTATGTTCGTTTTGTGTAAACACAGTTCCCCAGTGCCGGTCGGATTCTGCCTCCTTGCATGTCATTGGCTGGTGGCTGTGGTAGTTTACATTCAGTCCGGCCCCCGGTCGTATTCACGAGAGCGCGCATTCCAGCCCATGCTCTGTGATTTTGACTGGCTCTGTGTTGGCGTGCAGTGGAAATAGTTATTAAACAGAGGAGATGTGGCAGCAATCGCATATATCAAAAAGGTACTGGAGAGAGGGAGAGAGAAAGAATGTGTGCGGGGTTTCTGACGGCGATGACTGGTAGTTTTGACGTATGCGTGCGGTGTTTGCGCTGTTCACTGACGGCGATCACTGGTAGTTTCGACGTATGCATGCGGAGTTTGCGCTGTTCACAGACAGCGATCACTGGTAGTTTCGACGTATGCGTGCTGGGTTTACGCTGTTCACCGACAGCGATCACTGGTAGTTTCGACGTATGTGTGCGGGGTTTGTGCTGTTCACTGACAGCGATCTCAGGTCCTGCAGCAGAGAGAGAGATCTTGTGCAGTCCCATGTAAACACAAACAAATAAAGTATATAGTTTTGTTTTTGCAGATCTGTAGAGGTCAGAGGTGCAATAATCTGCAGGATATATCACTGTGTGTGAGAGAGAGGAAAAAAAATCACCCATCTCCCCCAGAATCCTGAATTTCAAATGTCTATTCTAATTATAAAGTATGTAGAGAGCGAGAAATGTAGATATACACTATCGAGTTACACTTAGCTTTTCACTTCCAATGATTCCTTAGTCTCCGACAGCTGAGAACCTTTCCCTCCCCCCCCAGCTCTCACAGAATGAATTCTCACGAGCACACTTTGGGGCGTGTCTGCAGAGAGAAGATACTCCTTGCTGGAAGGACAAACATGCCCCTCCATTTCATAAGCTCTCCTTAGCAACCAGTATAAACAGCTGCCAAATGATGAAACGATAAAACCCCTTTAAGACGTGTAAATTCATTCATGTATCGAAAGTAGTCATAAACCTACTGACTGCATTTATAAGATGTTTGGCTATGCAAATTGTAAAACAAAAGGGGTTATCTACCAGTGTTCATGTGACTTTCCACATATGCATGTGGGGAAAACCAGGCGTGAATTGAGACGCCATATCCTTGAACATATTGGTGATATAGACCATCAATGTGATTCCCCAGTGGCGCCTCACATGAACATAGTACATAAGGACAAGCCAAATGCTCTATCCTTCTCCGTTATTAAGGTCATATCCCCACCTATATGAAGGGGTGACAGAGAAAAAGGTTACAGCAGGAGATCCAATGGATTTTGTTTAAAAATGCCTAAACCTATTGGACTAAATGATGTGATGTCTTTTACTTCACTTATTTGAGTCTCTACTGCTGGTATTATATAGTTGTGTCACTACATTTTTTCCAAAAACATCTATCTTCCTGATTTATGTATATCATTTATATATTTTTTTCTTTTTGATATGTGATATTTTCTACAATACTTGGTTAACAAATTTTTTATATTTTTATTGGTATAATTCTACATTGTACAAAACCCATAATTTGTTTTGGTTTATTTGAATTTATCATTTATTGTACTTCACTAATTTCCATTGTATAATATATATAATACAATGCAAACATGCACTGTATGGATTTACTATGTAACTTTTCTTCAGTATTCTTTATTAAAGGGATTGTCTTGCTACCGCATTTGGCAGCCTTTTGTGCTGGTTGCCAAGCAGAGCTTGTGAAATGTAGGGGCGTTTCTCCTCCCAGCAGGGATTATATTCACTCTCTGTAGACACGCCCCCACACTGTGTGAATCTGATTCATTCTGTGAGAGCTTGGGGAAGACAGAGGTTCTCAGCTGTCCAAGACTAAGGCTATGTGCACACAGCAAATGACAAAATGATGGCCTAAGGAATCATTGGGATCGACCTACTTTTTAACTAGAATGGGCATTTCACATTCAGGACTCTGGGAAAAATGGGTGATTTTTTTTTCTCTGTCTCTCACACATAGTGATATATCCTGCAGATTATTACACCTCTGACCACTATAGATCTGCAGAACAAAACTATACGTTTTATCTTTGTTTACATGGGACTGCACATCTTTCTCCAGTGTTTTATGTGGCACTACACATCTGTCTCTCAAAAGTTTTTGACATGGGACTGCACAGTACAGCTGGGTTCTCTCTGCTTGTGATTTACGTGGACTGCGCATCTGAATCACAAAATTGATTTACATGGGACTATGAATCTGTGTCACAAGTGATTTATGTGGAATTGCACATCTGTCACAAAAGTGATTTATTTATTTATTTTAAACAATGATTTTTCTTGGAGAGAAAATGTCAACAATTACTAAACAGTCATATTGCATTAATCAAATAACGCTTCAATATGTCAGAATCACATGCTTAGTAGATATATACACTTCTCTCTTTAAAAAGAATATGGACAATAAGAAAGAAAACAGCCGAGCCTATCTTACACAATCCCTTTAAAGGCCCACCCCACCTCCCCGCCCCCCCTCAACACCGGAACTGGAAATTTCTGACGCCAAGAATTTTACTGTGAAACACTTCTTTCTACATCAAGGATATGATCACCTCTACAGTCCAGGAATTCCTCCCCTGTAACCTCTCTCCCCTAGCTCTGTCAACCCAGATTTACCTTCGTCACCTTTCATCCCCTACCCCTAGTCTACCCAAGGAGCCAGCCATCTTTTCCTTGAGATAGTATTCAGAAGTGCGAAAGTGATCCATCAGCTCCCCTATCTCTTCATCCGATAAAATTTTAATGATAAAACTCTTCCATTTTTTTAAAGAACTTCTCAGACGAGCTCTTATTTGTTTCTGCATCAATCCTATCTATAGTTAGCAATCTCTTGATTAACAGAACAACTTCCTCCTTTGTCGGGACACACTCCTTTAGCCAATTTCTTAGGATACACTTCTTAGCCACCAGTAATAACGTGTGTACCACTTTGTGATTTAATAAAGCTGGAGTCTCTCTCCTCCTATTGTCCCTTACAAGGATATAATGGAAAATCGTACAAATAGGATCAATCCGCACCTCCACATTCTACACCTCCTTAAACAGCAAAAGAATATCATCCCAATATTTCTTTAGCTTCGGGGCAATGCCAAAAAACATGTAACAGGTCTGCCTTCTGTAGCCTACACTTGGGACATTCCCTGAGATAGTGCGCTGGGGCATTCCTGAGCGGGAGATCAAACGCATAAGTGGCTTTGTGAGCCAAGCAGAAGAACATTTCCCTCCAGTTTTCGTTGATAATAGAGGCTCTAATTTTCCCCCAACCCGCTCTGATCTTTTGCTGTATCTCGGGGTCTCTCAACCCCCTTCCCATGAAGAAAACGGACCCCTTTTAACCCTTACCGAAAATTTGCCGTACTCATACGGCAATGTCGGGTAGGGGTTCCGCAAATTGCCGTATGAGTACGTCACAGCGATTTGCGCGCTCACAAGGGGGAGCGCGCAAGATCGCGGCTGAAACCAGCGGTATATTACCGCTGACTTTCATGCCGCATCCCCCACGGCGGAGTGGCGCCCCGGGGCCCGGGGGGGATTTAACCCCCCGATGCCCGGGGACATCGTTGGTCGCGACATCGCGGCTGCGGGCGGCAGGAGTGAGCTTCTGCTGCCCGCCGATCCCCGGCGCAGTAAAACGGCGCTGAGCGCCGCTACTGAATCTCCTACCAACGACCCGGACGCTGAATGACAGCACCCGGGTTGTCTGGTGACGTCACGATGCCAACAATGCATTGTGGGCAGCAGTGCAGACAGTTGCCATGGAGACCAGGTTTACAGTTTATAGCTGTATGCTGATCTCCTATTGCATGAATGATCTGACGATCGTTCATGCAATTCCCCCTGGGGAAAAGTGTAAAAAGTATGAAAAAAGTAAAAAAAAAGTGTAAAAAATTAAAACGCAAACAATAAAATAAAAAAACGTACATAACCCTTTTCCCCTATACAAACGCCAATCGCCCTAAAAAAGATCAAAAATAAAGTACCCATATTTGGTTCACCGAGGGGCGTAGCGGACCCACCCTATAAATCGTCATGTTAATTAACCCGTACGGTGAACCCGTAAAAAAAAACCCAAAAAAAACATTTCACAGAATAGCGATTTTTGTTTATCCCCAGCACATTAAAATGGAGTAAAAAGGTAATCAAAAACTCATATCAACATCAAAGTGATGCCAACTAAAAGTCAGTTTTTCCGCAAAAAAAAGTCCTTACACAGCTCTGTATACGGAAAAATTAAAACGTTCTGGCTATTAGAAGATAGCGATGCATAAATATTGTTTTACACAATAAAAACACTTTTTTTTCAAAAAAATTGTGCTTTCAAATAAAAAAAAACTACATAAATTGGGTATCACCGTAATCGTCTCAACCCACAGAGTAAAACTAACTTGTCACGGATACTGCATGGTGAACGCTATTAAAAATAAAAAAAAAAAACACTGCTAGGATTGAAAGTATTTTTTTTCACCCTTACCTTCCAAAAAACAGATTTAAAAGCGTCATAAAGTCTTGTCCACCCAAAATTATTACCAATAAAAAACGTCAACTCACCCCGCAAAAAAAAATTTCCCCTATACAGCTCCATAAACAGAAAAATAAAAAAGTTAGGGCTCTCAGACCGCGATGCAAAAAAACGTGTTTTCCTTTTAAAATAAATTTGTTTTTATTGTGTAAAAGCAGTAAAACATTAACAAATATAAAAATGTGGTATCGCTGTAACGTATCAACCTGCTGAGTAAAACTAGCATTTCATTTATACCCCACAGTGACCGCTGTAAAAAAAAAAAATAAAAAACAACTACCAGGATTGCTGTTTTTTGTACAAAATGCTTAATAAAAAGTGATCAAAGCATCATATGCCCCCCATAATGCTATCAATAAAAACATCAACTCATCTCGTAAAAAAACAAGCCCGCAAGCGGCTCCATATGCAAAAAATTAAGAAAGCTATGCTGTCAGAATACGACAACTTAAAACGCAACTTTTTATAAAACTCACTTCTAATTTTGTAAAAGTAATAAAAAATAAAAAAACTATATTAAAATTTATATCATTGTAATTGTACCGACCCCCATAGTAAAGTTATCCCGTCATTTATCCGTATGGCGAATACTGTAAAAAAAGAAGCCCAAAAACAATGGCGGAAAATGCGTTTTTCCCCCCCCCATTTCCAAGGCCCAAAAGCTAAAAAAAAATACGGAACCACCCGTGCGCCCAAAAATGCAAAATACACCCTTAGTTGAGATCCCTGAGGGGCGTTGAATTCAAAATGGAGCAATTTCTGGAAGGTTTCACCTGTTTTGTACTTTGGGGGCTTTTGGAAAATGCGACGTGGCCCACCAATATCTGTGCGCCAAAAAGCCAAATAGCACTCCCTCCCTTGTACCCCCTGCCATGCGCCCAAACAGCAGTTTTACACCACATGTAGGGTATTTGCCGAAATTGGAAGAAGTTGCGTAAACACCCAAATTTTTGGGGGTTTTTTCCAAGATTCCTTGTAAAAATAAACATTTTCAGCTAAAATTGCAGATTTATTGGAAAAAAATTATATATTTTTTTATTTTCAGAGCCGAACGCCCAAAAAAATTTGTGAAACGCCTGTGGGGTCGATATACTCACTACACCTCTGGAAATTCCGTAAGGGGTTTAGTTTCCAATATGGGGGCTTTTTAGGGGTATTTATTACGTTTTGGAACCTTAGGGTGTCGCAAACCTGAAATGGCCCCTAAATAAAATTGTAATGAAAATGAGGCCCCAGAGTCCAGTTGGTGCCTCCATTGGGCTTGTGGTTGAGCCAAATAATGCACTAGGGCCACATATGGGATTCTCTGAAAATGGCAGAATCTGGGGGAAACAATATTAATTTGCCCTTTCCCTGAAACACATTTACCGTATTCTTGTCATAATGCATAAAAAATTGAAAATCTGCAAAAAAAAGTGAAATTTTGAAATTTCACTTCCACTTTGCTTTAATTTTTGTGAAACACCTAATGGGTTAATAACTTCCTAAATTCGGTTTTGAATACTTTAAGGGGGGTTGTTTCTTAGATGAGGTCATTTATGGGGGTATCTAACATACAGGTCAATCAAGTCACGGTAGAAATGGACTGGTCTCTAAAAATATGTATATTGCAAATTTTCTTGAAATTTGAAAATTACTACAAAATTTATAAGCACCCCAATGGATGCCCAAAATACAGCAGACCATATGGTTAGATGCTAGTTATAAACTAATTTTGAGTGGAATAACTATCTGTCTTACATGCAGAAATTTTTGAAGTTTGAAATTGGTAAATTTTTTACATTTTTCACCATAATTTGATATTTTTCACAAATAAACAATCATTTTTTGGACAAAATTTCTTACTATCTTATAGCACAATGTGTCACGAGAAAACAATCTCTGAATCACATGGATAGGTTAAAGTGTCAAAAAAGTTATTCTCACATAAAGTGACAATGACAGATTTCAAAAATAGGGCTCTGTCGAGAGGCCAAAACTGGCTCCAGCGGTAAGGGGGGTTTAAAATTTGGGGCTTGCACTCTATCGCAAAAATCTCTTATAAAATTTAGGACAAGGAGCCCCTGCGTTCTTGATCCCCTACTAGATCATCAAATACTCCAGACGTCTCTGCTGCTTTTCATTTCTTGCCACGTCAGGGAATTCAATTTTCCCTTCTCATTGTTTTGGGGTCTCCAATAATATTTAAAAACCTCCAGACCTAAAAAAAACTTATTTTCCCCCTCCCTTGCCGGAAAACCGGGGCAACTCCCAAAGGGGGAGCTTTACTTAGATAGATGCCCCGGCAATGTGAACCTTCCGACATGCTTCCTTGCGGCAATGGGGCCCTTTTAAAAGAACCACACCCCTTTTGACATGCGGGGGAAGACCCAAAACCGTCTTATGTAAGAGCAAAAAAACCCCAGGTTCTCGGGGGCGCCAGTGCTGTTCCAGTTGTAAGTTAAAAAAACTTTTGCTCTCGTTCACCCCAGTCTCCCCCACATGCACCCAACCCCGCTAAATTATATTTTCCCAAAAATTTTGGGGAAAGGTTCAGCCACCGCCATTTTAAACAAAACTAAGTTTTTTATAGAAAACCCCTGGGTCTTTTTGGTTTCCCAAAAAAAAAATTTTTAAAATCCCTTGATTTGTAATTTTTTACATCCTTATGTTTCAAAAGAATGGGCAAGTTTTGCAAGGGTTTAAAACCCAAAAGTTGCAAAGCTCATTTTTTTGATCAGGGGCCCCCTTTACCAAATAAAGATAATGTACTCCCCCTTTTTTAAAATTCTCCTAGTATTTTTTTCTATAAAGGGCCCATAGTTCATTTGGGTAAAGACCTGACTCTCCCTTTCCCAAATTCGAACCCCTAAATAAGTAAAAGGGGGAAGGAAACTACCGGGCCCCCCTCACCAAAGCTTTAAACCCCCTCCTCGGGGACTCTCCTAGAAAAGCGTTGATTTTTAGATATATTAATTTTATCCCCAAAGGGACCCCCCCGGATTCAAAAATTTTTAATTAACCTTTACCCAGATGATTTTTTGGGCGAACTCGGGAAAAGAAACATTTATCTGCAAAGCAAAATAGCTTGACCTCCTCTCTGCCCCCCAAAAATTCCCAAAAAGGGTTTTCGAACAAATAAAATTTGTCTAATGCCCCGGCTCTGACAAAAATTAAACAAAGGAGAAAGGGGGCCCCCTGTTTTGGGGGCCCCCTTTCGGGTTTGCCGAAAAGGGGGTGATGGGAAAACCAGGATTGTTTACCCCCTTCCCCTTTGGGGTTGGGTTTAAATTTTAGCTTCCGCAAAACCCCTAAAGTTCCCTTGTATTTTTAAATTTTGGGCCCCATCCCTTTAATACAACCAGGACCTTTTTCACATTATCAAACCCCTTTTTCCGTCCCTTTTGGGCAAAAAAGCGGGGGGAACCTTTTCCCCCTTCTTACCTTCCAGACAAATCCAGTCCCCCGCCAAAAAAACCGTCCTAAATTTTAACCCCACCCCCGACGTCCCTTTTAACGAAAATCGTTTTGATTGTGACCCAAAAAACTTAGGCAACACAGCCGCGATTTTTTTCCCAAATAATTTGGAAAATATTTTAATATCCACATTAACAAATGGGCCCAATTAGAGCGGGGGCCAATCCGAATCCTCCCCTCCTTGTGTTACCCTGATTTTAACTGTGTTGGATGAAGACATCACCCTCCTTTTTTCCTTGAAACTCCTCAAAACCCCCTGTAATTTAGCCCCCTCCCTTTTATCGTTGCCTAAAAAGGGTTTTTAAAACCCCCCCTAATGCCTCCGGGCCCCCGGGCTTTACTATTAGGGATACCCCTTTTATCGGGCCATCAACTCCTCCAATCAAAGGGCGCATTTTAAAGGGAGCCCCGTCCTCCTCCGACAATGCCCGGGAATTTAACTTTCTAGAAAGCTGGTTTTGGGATTTCCCTTATATGGTGGGTTCCCTAATAACTCCTCATAAAACTCCTTAAAAAACTGTATTTATTTGTTTTGGAAACTTTTAAAGTTTGGTCCCCCCCGCCCGGTTTTTTGATCCCCTGAATTATAGTAGCTTTGCCTTTCTCCCCAAGCCAAATTTTGCTAAAATTTTCCCCGGAAATTTTTTAAACCCAAATTTTTAAGAACGTAGCTGTTTTGTTGATCACTGTAAAATTTTATCCATTTTTTCCTGCCATTTTCTCGAACTCCCGCTTCGCCTGTTTTCCAAAACCTTTTTTTATCCCCTCTTTCAAAGACCCAGAAAAAGGGAGTATAAAATGTCCCTCAGCTCGAGTTAAACGTTGGAACAGTTTTTCCCGGCTTGCTTTTTTAAAGTGAGGTAATAAACATTTTCTTCCCCCCTCCCGAAATCCTTTGTTTCCCCCAAAAAAAAAGGGGTTTTCCCAAAAACCACATTAAATTTTTAAAAATTCCCTTCCAAACCCAACTTTTCATCACTCTTTAAAAAACCCTCCCCTCCCGGAAAAATTCCCGGGGGTCCCCAGATATATCATTTCCCTTGGGAAAATTTTCCCGGATTTGAGTGTCAAGGGGGGTTTAACCGAAATAAAATTTCCCCAAAAACCCAGAAACTAACCCCTTTACCCCTCGTTTTTCCCAATCAGAAAGAAGTAATCTTTCTTTACCCGGGGGTTTTGGGGGATGGGGGGTAGAAGGGAAGTTTTTCCCCTTTCCCCCCGGGTTACCCTGGGCTCCAACATTTCCGGGCAGCCCCAAGGGGCTAGAATCCCCGCGCAAAAGAATCTGCCCCCTTTCCCCCCTACACGCCCTTCCCTCACAACCGCCCTTTTCCTTTTCCCCTCAAATTTTTAATGACTCCTTTGAAATCCCCCGCTACTATTTTTTTGTGCTCCCTATCCCAAGGCAGGGTCTTCCCAAAATTTGAACGAAAACTGTTTTCAAAGTGTTGTGGGTGCAAAAAAATTATATATGACAACACCCAAGGTTTGGGTGTCCAGGGTTAAAACCGGAGGATCCTCCCTTCCGAAACAATGTTTTTTGGGGAAAACCCCGAGCATTGGGGGGGCCTTCTTTTAGGAGAACATGACCCCGCCTTTCTTTTCTTTAGCTGGGGGTCCCCCCACTTCTCCCCCCCCACATTTTTTGCATCCCCGATCATATCTTCCCCCCGTTTTAGGTGCGTTTTGAAGTTGTACCAGGTCCCCTTTTAGTTTTTGCAAATGGCCGAAGAACCCTTTCCCCCCTTTTTTTAGGAGAAAAAAAAGAATTCAAACCCCCAATATTCCAGGATAAACCTTTATTTTTATTTAGTTTTCCCCCCACTTCCCTTTCCTGGCTTTAAATTTGTATCTAATTCCCCCATCCCTTTCCGACTTTCTGGATAACCCCATGCCAATCTCCATTTCCATAAACAAATGATAAAGACAGTATCCATTTCCCTGTGTTGTAGACCCTTTTAAAAACCCCCACCCAAACCGAACTGAAATGCCCAAACCCTTAACCAAAACTGTAACTTAATATCCCGGACCCCCTCTTTTTTCCAAAATTTTTTGAACAATTCCCCCTTGTGGTTTTATTCTACCCCCCCCCCCTGTATTAGGTAAGAAAAAATTTCAATTTAGCATCCCCACTTCCCCCAATATTAAAAAAAATGAAACCCCGTTAACGGGGCTAGTTTAAAAATCCCCCGTCCCTGGAGATTTCCAAAAAAGGGAAAAAAATATTCTTAATTTCCCTTTTTACATTGTAGTCATGGGGTCTCCGGCAGTTGTCTCCTAGCTTTAGAGCCGGGAAAAAGAAACCCTTATCCGGGGGGCTTTGTGACCGCCCACACCGAACCTTGATAATTTTCTTTTTTTGGTGGACTGAGACCTTTAAAGGGCCTTTTTGGGGACATTTTGGGGTTTTTTTGTCAGCCGGTTGCCTTGATGTAAATAGGGTTCTCGCTTCCCCCCAGAAAAAAATACGTTTGGGGGTGTTCCCGTTATTAACTTTAAGATAGCCGGGGGAAAGCAAACGAATCTTATCTTCTTATGGTAGAGGGCCCGTACAAATTTGGGGAAAAAAGCCTCTTAAAGAAACCCCCCCTCCGCCAAAAATCCTCGAAAACAAGAATTTTTTTTACCCTTTTGAGCAAAACGGGGTTTTGTTCTCTTGAAAGGCCCCGTTTAAAGGTTTTTTTTGTCCGTAAAATAAGGGAACTTGGCTTTAAAATTTCGCCGGGGCGTTCCCGGGGGCCCCTTTCCGGGGACATTTCTTCCCTGCCACCCCTTTTCCTCTGCGATTTTGGGAAACCCCGTCTGTGGCTCTCTTTCCCCCTTGCAAGGTGGGGGGATCGAAGGACCCTGGGTAACTGCCCCCACAAAAGGGGTAAAAATTTTTTTTTTCGGTATTGATTCGCCCGGCGAGACTATCCGGTAAATTATTTTCCTTTACCTTTTTTCCAGGGTCCCCCCCCTTTTTCCCCGAGGTAGCTTGTTCTCGTACATTAGATCTTTGATTTTTGAACAAATGCACCTCACTGTCGTCCCCGTGACTGAACCCGTTCTTTTTTCTTGTCGATTCTCTGGGGCTTGTAGTTTAAGATCCGCTTAAAATTTTTATTTGTCAGGGGGAAAACGGTGTTTTGGGCCCGCGTGGCTTGTATTTTTCCCCCAATATAAATTGGGCCACCCTTTCCCTGGGGGAGTTTTTTGTAATCCCGCAGGTGGCCGTTTTCATAGGTTTCTTTTTGAGGGGTGATGTTTTTGACAATGAGCTGGAGATTTTGGGGGCCGACGAAACCGGGGGGAAGTGGTCAGGGTTTTTTTCCCCTGATTCCGGAATCCCTAATTCTTTTGGGCTTTGCTTTATTAGGAAATTTTCCCCTGGGTTGGGGAAATTTTTTTTTTCCCTGAAGACACCTTTACTTTAAGGGCCTTTTGGGCGTTTCTCTCTCCTATATACGGTTTCCCGAGATACTCCTTGTGGCCTCTTTGGGTGCCCCTATGCCCAAAAAACGGGAAACCTAGGATTTTTATGTGAAATTTTAAACTGTCCCCACAGTTTGGTTTGTGTTTTGATAGCTAATGAGAGAATCAGAAAACCCCAATTTTGAGAGCTCAGGAGATTGTTTTGGTTAATTTCAGCTGTCTCCCGGGGTTGGTGGTGCTTTTGGATAAGTTATTGAGAGAGCTATTAGTCCTTTCAGTAGAAGAGAGCTAGTGCTGTCAGATGTAATTTCCACTTTCTCGAATTGTGTGACTCTGGTAGAAACTGGTTGGGACTACTTAAGATGGCCGCCTCCCCTCCTTGTTCGCGCCCACCACGCTGCACCTGGGTCGATGCGGGCCCCTTTCCCCAAACCCCCCCCTGTCCCTCCCTCCCCCGGGCCCAAATTTAAAACCCCAACCCCCTTTCAGGGGAGGGCCCCCCGGCAACCCCCCCTGCTTGCCTTTCCTGGGGGAAAAAGTCCTCTCTGTTTCCCAAAGGGACTAGTCCCCCCGGGGGCCCCCGGGGTTGAGTACTTTGGGGCCACCTTTCCCTT
This sequence comes from Phyllomedusa bahiana, assembly GCA_025379985.1. NCBI lineage: Eukaryota > Metazoa > Chordata > Amphibia > Anura > Hylidae > Phyllomedusa > Phyllomedusa bahiana. Next base: position 30,991 of record JAODAL010026904.1, read on the forward strand.
TTCCCGCATTTTCCGTCCTCACCAAAAACCCCTGGAGACCCCCAACTGCGGCGATACCCACCTCCTCTTTTTTTCCCGGGAGCCACGGGGCCCCTAAAGGTGCTTGTCGTCCGCCTCTGAATGCTTTAGACCCCGGGTACATGAGTTGGGTGAGGGGGAGCTCCCCTCTTTCTGTTTCTTTTTCTGTTGGCGGCGAAACCGGAAAGGGCCTCACAAAAAAGATGTTGGGGCTTTGCATCTGTGTCACAAGTGATTTAAAGTGGAACGCACATTCCCGTAAAAAACAGTGAATTTTTGTTTGGGCTTTCACAGTACGGTGGGTCTTTTTGGGTTTACGTGGGGGGTGTGCATCCCAGGCAAAAAGTGATTTACGTGGGACTGTACATCTGTCTGATTTCCATGATTTACGCGGGACTGGGCATCTGTGTCACAAAAGGGATTTACGTGGGAAGCGGGAGCTGTCAAAAAAAAGGGGTTTTACAAGGGACTGGACAGTACAGGGTTTTGCTCTCTGAATTTTTCATGGGGGCTGCACAAAAGAAAAGTTTTTTACATGGGGGTTTAAAGTACGCTGGGGATTTTGTTTGAGATTTTCTTGGGACCACACATCTGTTACAAAAGGGATTTACGTGGGAAATGGGGCCCTTTGTGTCACTAAAGGGGATCTTGTGGGACTTTCAAGTACAGTGTGTTCTGTGTGATTTACATGGGACTGCCCCCATTTCAGCCGTTTTCCCTCTTGTTTCACATGTGACTGAGGGCTGTTTTCCCAAAGGGGTTTTTCATGGGAATTTTCCCCAGTAAAAAGCTGTGTTTTTGTCTGGGTTTTTCGTGGGAATGTGCTTTTGTTTTTCAAAAAAAAGGAATTTTTTTTGGGGGCTGTGCTCTCTCATCCCTGCACTATGCTGCTACAACATCCGCGCTCCCCCACTGAAAACCCGTTTTCTGCAACTGTGGGCCTGGGCGGGACCCTTCCCTCACCAAAACACCCACTAAAACATTAGCTTAGGCGGTTAAAACCCCAAAAAGGGGCCCCCAAAAAATGTTGTTAAGCACACAAAAAAAACGGTTCCAGACTTTGCTAATTTTTTTTCCTAGGGCAGGGCAAACTTTTCCTTTTTATTCCCCTTTATTTTTAAAAATAAGTTTTTTGTAGTGGGGAAAACCCCCCTTTTAGGGCTACATTTTTCCATTTAATTGACAAAAATTTCGTGTAATTGGGCCCCATTTTGTCAATGGATATCCATAGGGTGTCCCTTTTAAAGTTGTTTTCTATTTCTTGGGGGTATGCAAAACTTGTCCACCCCCACTGTTTTCTTTATTGGGCATGCACTTGCTTTTCTTTGGCAAAAAGGGGTTATTGTCATTTCACCGGGTTTGTTTTGAAACAGAAACCCCTTTTTGGGGTTTTTATTCCCCGTCAACCTTTTCTGCAAATTTTTTTTTTCAAAAGGGATGGGGCGAATGACTACTGCGAGGGCCAATTTTTAACAGATACGTTGAAAAAAAGTTTTGGGGGTTAAACCCCCATTTATATCAGGGATTATTGAAAGAATGGTCCATCCTTAGATAGATGGCAATTACATGAGTACACCATGGCAATCTACTCCATCATACGGCATGTAACTTAGAAAAGGGTCCCCGACTTTACATTTCATGGGCCTTTATGTATTTGATTATTTTCAATAGGGGCATTTTATATCAATTTAAGGGGAAAACAAGTCTTTCTTTTTTTTTAAGGGGTTTGTCTTTCCCGGTTTTTTTTTATTTTGCCAATTTGTGTTTTTGTGATTGTTCCCTGATGAACCCAACAATTAGGGAGAAACGTGTAGGAACGCATATTACGCGTCTTACACATATACCGAAGAAAAAGAGAAGAGACAGAAAGAGCGCACAATAGTGAAGTAAATAATATTAAGTTATATGGGAGATAGAAAAGCTTCTAACCTGGCTGAGTTGTGCTAAATATATGAGGCACAACTCTCCATATAGCTTATTTGCAGATTCTCAGTCCCAGGATTCCAGGTAAATGGCAGCTAGCGGTCCCTTTCCCGTTGTTAAGGCAACAACAGGTTAAATATAAAAAATATTAAAAGAAAATTCAGGGGTTTGCGGCGCACATAAGCAGTGGCTAAAAAAGCACTTCGAAATATATTATACGAACTGTTCTGCTTTATTAAAATAAGCGAGGAAATTTTCATCCACCCGCTACATAAAAATCAGACAGACATTGCTACAGTCTTACGCGTTACGCGCCTACACTAGCACTTCATCAGAGGCATTCTGGGTAAGGGAAAGTCCTCAACATTTAAATTGCAACATTGTTGTTAATTGGTTGTCCTTCGTGTCAATCAGACCGGGACACCATTTTCGGTCTCTAGCTTTACAAGTGGTGTTTCTCCATATTCAGGGTGTAACACTGTTGCTAATAGGCCCCGATATATGCCCATAAATCCAGAGCTTTACTTAGATTCACAGGGTCACCGACGCCCGAGTTACAAATGTTACAATGTCAGTGACTGGTTGTTCCGTATGTCAGTGGAATCAGCATCCAGTTATCAACTGGTTAATTTCAGGGTGCTATAGATGGTTTAGTTTGTAACTAACTCTAGCATTAGATTAATAAAGCGCTCCCGGAATAATAATAATATGCGATCTAGTAGAGAGTCTGTAGTTCAAATTAAAACGATGTTGTTTAAACCAGTTCGGCACAAACTCCACTGACATACAGTTTACAAACACTATTCTATAGCGATCGGACTGTAAACTCACTACTATATTGCTATTTTTAATAAACTCTAAACATAAATATAATTTATCTTAAAAACATACCTTAATATATATCACTAAAAATACACATAAAAATGGATGAATTCAAACCCAAGTCTAAATTTTACCCAACTAGTTCTCAAGGACATTTATTAAAAACCTTTTATGATTTAGTTTCAGAGGAGCTTCAGAATATCCCTACTATTAATCAAGATAAAAAGAAATCAAATTTAACTTTAAAAATCACTCTGAAATTGAATTCTTGGATCTAAAAATTTCGATTAAAGGGAATAGTCTGATCACTTCAACTTTTTTTTAAGACCGTAGATATGAACAGTTTTATCAATTTTAATAGTGCTCATCATAAGCCTTGGCTTACCAATATTCCGTATGGACAAATGAAAAGAAATTGTACTGAGGATGAAACTTTTAAAAAACAATCGTCTCTTTTCGAAAAAAGATTTTTAGATAAACAATATCCCAGAAAATTAGTTAGTGATGCCATCAAAAAAACAAGTGCACTTACTCAAAAAGATTGTTTGGCAGGAGCATCCAAACAAACTAAGGTGAAATTTTCATTAATAACACAATTTAATACCTCACATTGTAAAATCAAGAATGCTTTACAAAAACATTGGCATCTAATTAAAGAGACCCATTCCTAGGACCGTTAGCTCCAGAACAACCAAGCCTAATATTTAGACGAGCGCCAAATCTGAAAAGCATTCTAGCTCCAAGCCTTATAAAAAATCCGTCCATTCAAAATAATGATATAATTTTAGAAAAAGGCAGTTTTCCTTGTAACGGTTCAGGATGTCTTTGTTGTAAAACTATTAAGGAGACAAAAAGGTTTATATCAAACACTACGCAGGAAGTCTTTGATATTAAACATAATTTAGACTGCAAGAGGCAATTTGTGATATACCTAATACAGTGCATATGTAAATTACAGTATGTCGGACGAACAATTTGTCCTCTACATGTGATGCTTAATGGACATAGAGCAAGCAATAAAAAGGGAGATCTAAAATAAGGTGTTGCAAGACACATCCATGAGAAACATGAGCAGGATTTTTCTGTAATAAGTATCATCCCCATAGATCAAATATCCAGTGATTGTTCCAACAGATTTCAATTATTACAAAAAAAGCAGATCTACTGGATGTATAGGTTAAAAACCGTACAACCAGAGGGTCTAAACGAGTTAGTTGAGCTAATACACCAATATATTATATATTTTAGATATGGGAGTGTATATTATATTTAATCCATTTTTATGTGTATTTTTAGTGATATATATTAAGGTATGTTTTTAAGATAAATTATATTTATGTTTAGAGTTTATTAAAGATAGCAATATAGTAGTGATTTTACAGTCCGATCGCTATAGAACAGAGTGTTTGTAAACTGTATGTCAGTGGAGTTTATGTGCCGAACAACTGGTTTAAACAACATCGTTTTATTTGAACTACAGACTCTCTACTAGATCGCATATTATTATTATTCCGGGAGCGCTTTATTAATCTAATGCTAGAGTTAGTTACAAACTAAACCATCTATAGCACCCTGAAATTAACCAGTTGATAACTGGATGCTGATTCCACTGACATACGAAACAACCAGTCACTGACATTGTAACATTTGTAATTCGGGCGTCGGTGACCCTGTGAATCTAAGTAAAGCTCTGGATTGATGGACATATATCAGGGCCTATTAGCAACATTGTTACACCCTGAATATGGAGAAACACCACTTGTAAAGCTAGAGACCGAAAATGGCGTCCCGGTCTGATCGACACGAAGGACAACCAATTAACAACAATGTTGCAATTTAAATGTTGATGACTTTCCCTTACCCAGAATGCCTCTGATGAAGCGCCAGTGTAGGCGCGTAACGCGTAAGGCTGTAGCAGTGTCTGTCTGATTTTTATGTAGCGGGTGGATGAAAATTTCCTCGCTTATTTTCACAAAGCAGAACACTTCGTATAATATATTTCGAAGTCCTTTTTTAGCCACTGCTTATGTGCGCCGCAAACCCCTGAATTTTCTTTGAATATTTCTTAGGCCTCGTTCACACGGATTATTCTGCCGCGGATTGGCGCCGTACTGCGCGCCGGATTTGCGCTGCAGTACGGCGCCAATCCGCGGCAGCAATTACGGTAATCCACTGCTCTCATAGAGAACAGTGGAATCCGCCGCGGGGGGAGAAAGTGACATGCACATTATTTACGGCGCGGACGCGCCGTAAACAATACATTGTCTATGGGGCCGGGAGCGGCGCCCCCACGCGCTCCGGCCCCGCCCCCGTCCCGCCCCTTATTCACGGCGGATTTGTGAGCTCAATACGGCTCACAAATCCGTCGGGAATAAGCCGTGTGAACACGGCCTTACACATATATGTATATTCATGACCTACCTGCATATTGATAACATGATTCAAATTGCTTAATATATGTGGTCACTTGTCATATGTGTATAGATAATATTTATTTGTCAATTTGTTTTTTTCGGGTGATGCACTGTGTTCTCTCTCATTACACATTGCATATCTCTTCCTCAGTTTACCTGTACAATGGGGCTATATACAGTTATTTCTAGGGTTGTGTTTGCTATCCTAAAACTTTGTAGTAAAGACTTCCGGGGGGCGGGACTACTGGCTATGGCCGCATTTTATCGGAGCTCCTTCACATCGCTCCTTAGAAAGCCTCCTTATCTGCCTCCATCCCACATCCCAAGACTAGGGAGGGATCCAGAGACGAGATAACTACTGGTGCAAGCGGGGCACCTACCATTTGGAGCGGACATTTACCTCCTCGGGAGTCACCTTAGTCAAGAGACTTCAACGCGCCTTGCCGCTCAGTGCGGCGGCCATCTTGGGAGCTGCTCTATCTCTGGAGAAGCTGAGATCTGCCGGAGCTCCCGGTGGGAGAAGAAGGGACGTAGCTACCTGAAAAGGAACCCGAGTGCTCAAGATCAAGCGCTCCATGCTTCCAGCTGATTGTAACCCGCAGAGGACAGCTGGACCGAGCCCGCACACCGACCCGACGCGAGTTGCCGACTGCACCCGGCTGCGCGCGGGAAGCCGCCTGGAGAGGCTGCCGACAGAGAGGGATTCAGCCCTGCACGTCCAAGGAAAAAGAAATCGCCAGCCTAATCAGGGGCAACAGGTGGGGCCATGGGGGGGGGGGCTACCACGGGACTCCCGTCTGCTGATTGCGGGGACTACGGAGTAGTTATACATGCCACACAGCAGCCCCCACTGAGAACCTCCAGGAACAGAGGAAAAGAGGGCTAAGCCTACCGTTGACTCTAAACCCCCCTGATAAAGAAGTCTGTGAGCCAGACTTGTCTGAGCGTCTGGAGCACATCCCTTGGGAGTGGGGAGGACTTGCTACTGGCTACCACAAATCACCACTGCCTCTCGGGTGTACTGACCGCTTGTGGAGCTTCCATTCATAGCAGAAGGGATCCAACAAGCTCTAGCCCTGACTCTCTATAGCCTGGATTGTACGGACTACCTTCTGAGTGGTCTGTTGATTGAAACACATACTTAAAACTACAGCCCACCTTGGGTGGGAAAGAAAACAACAACCTTCTCCTTCACCCACTGTGGGGAGGGAGGGGGGGGGGGGGGGGCCGGGGAGGCAGAAAAGACGGATATTTTTACGAAAACAGCCCCAACCAACTCAGTTTAATGCTGCTGGTGCCAGGCCCGGCCACTACATAGCCAAACCCCACGACCCGGCTTAAAACCTGCTAAACATGCAGGAAATCCTATCGGTGAGACGAGAAACCATCCTATAGACCCCTGTGGTGAAGGTATACAAGGAAAACCACGACACCTTACTTGCAGTAACTAGAGGTGCACTCTGCTAGCCCATATCTCCTCATCAGGCATTTATAATAAACCAGTATACAAAGGGGAGATTTGACAACTAAAGACCTTCTCTAACCAACCTGGGGATTTTTCTCATCTGAGATGACCTACCTTGATATCTAGAAATTGGTAACAGCAAGTTTGCTATCTGCCCCAGAAATTAACACTTTACTGCTTGTATCTGGTTAAAAGTAATCACAAGTACTTTCATCTAATCTTATCAAAGGGTGCCATCTAGTGCCAGCTCTGAAAAAACACACCTCGATCTTGAAATTGGCCACTTATACCACCATCTGGTGGTGAACATAGAAAAGGCACATCTCCTGAAACAGGCACATCAGTTGAAAACAGGCTTGCCGAATCAGCTCACTAGGATATAATTGTAATACCAGGTGCTTATAGAAACTTTACGTACAACTAAGACTCTTCTCTTCTAATCACCCCTTCGAACCGCCCGGGGCCTCGAGCACTCTTGCTGTGACCCCCCAGATATGAAAATGGCCCTCTAGATGTAACTGCTTACAACTCGGCGTCCATCTCCGGTCTCTCTCCCTACTGCATATCTTCTCCCATTTGTGTCATGGACAAGTTCCTTACCCAGACCCAGACACCACTACCACAAAGGAAAACCCGTTACTCGTTTCCAACGTCCTCAGCCCGTAGAAGAATGACAAAACACAAGAACACAAAGGACAAGCAACAACACTGGCCCTCACTAAGCCAAACCAGACAGATGCATTCCAAGAGTTGGCGATGAGTGGGGACATTACCCCCCCTGACTTCTCGGCCCCGAACAGTGCTGCAGCCTCTTCCTCTTCTGAAACGGACCAGGCAGTCATTATGGTGCAAGAAGTGACCCGACTGCTGATGCCTTTCTTAGACAAGCACCTAGATATGATAAAAACTTCCATCAATACGGCGGCAACACAGATCACTGAAAACTCCCAAAAGATAGTGGAATTGGAAGCAAGGGTGCTGTCCTGCGAGTCATCGATCTCCGCCGCTGAAAGAGAAGTTGCGCAACTCCAGAACGCTAACATCATTTTGCACGATAACCTAGAGGACTTAGAAAATAGAGAAAGAAGAAATCTTCGATTTGTCGGCATACATGAGACGGTATCTGGAGACGCTCTTCAAACGTATTTGGTGGGTAAACTACATACAGCTTTACAACTCAACCTCCAACCCGTTCCTCTCATAATTGAACAAGTCCATCATATTGGACCCTACAGGAGGGCGGGAGACCGACGGCCGAGACAAGTTATTGCCAGGTACACCAACTGGTCAATTAAGGAGCAGATGCTGCGGGCATATCAATCCTCCAAGAATCTACAAGTTGACGGATCGTCAATTTTAATCTCCCAAGACTTTTCAAGCAGCGTCACCATGAAAAGAAAATCTTTCAACCTGCTGTGTCGCCAACTCTATGAACGGGGAATATGCTTCCAGCTCCATTACCCGGCTCGTCTGCGGGTAACCATTGAAGAAAAAACCAAAGTCTGCGAGGACCCTGACACAGCCCAGCAGCGCCTGCAACCCCCAAATCCAGCTTAATCCCTCCGTGACGCCATCAGTGTGTCCCGGCTGACATCAAAGGACCAGATGTTGCCTGGTCGGGACTGAACACATGGGAGACCCACACGGGTCTTCCTCTCTGGATCTTGATTTTGGTCACAGAGTTGACATTTTCTCTTACGTTTCAATTGATGCAGGTTACTGATGTTTATGTTGGTTTATACCATCTAATGCTATATATGTTTATGTCCCCCCCCCCCCTCTCCCTTTTGTCTCTCTGTACCCACGCCCGATTGCCAACTGAAGGCCGAGCTCAAGGACTCCGCTGCTCGGTGGGATGGCGGACCCTTCCTCTCTGACTGATCACCTCGTAAGAGATCAAGAAACCCGACGGGAATAGGATGAGTACCCAAACAGGAAACAAAAACACACTCCATTCTCAGCCCATAACACTAGTGAGCTGGAATGTGGGGGGCCTGAACTCCCCAGTTAAGCGAAAGAAAGTATTGACCCATCTGAAACTATTAAAACCACATATCTTCCTCCAAGAGACTCACTGGAAAAGGGGGAGAGGAGGGTTTCCTAAAAGCCTCCTGGTTGAGCGTCAGTTATATGGCTTCATATGATCACAAATCCAGAGGGACGATAATTCTAATCCAGGAAGCCCTCTCACCCCTGATCCATGAAACTTACGCAGACCCTGGAGGATGATCCCTTTTCATGGACGTCACCATTCACGCCAAAAGATACTCTCTTTTGAACATCTATGCCCCCAATCACCCCAACGCGGATTTTTACTCGCAGCTATTAAGCTTCCTGGCCGGTAAAACACTCCACACTCGTATTATCGGCGGTGACTTCAATGTTAGCTTGGACCCCTCCACAGATCGCACGTCGCAGACGTAATTTGAACAGGGGACTATCTCTACCCTACTGCACCTCATTGATCATTTCTCCCTGTGCTAAGCATGGAGGCTGCTCAACCCCTTTGCCTGAGAGTATGTCTTTCGCTCAGCGTTACATAACAGCCACTCGAGAATGGATTACTTTCTTATCTCGGCCTTGGCCTTCCCACACGGCAGCAGAAATCAACATAATACTAATATCAGACCACGCCCCAGTTACCCTAACATTGTCAACTCAAAGCCCTCCACAGGGGCCCCGTAGATGGTACTTCCCGTCTTACTTGTCGGAATCTGAGGATTTTACTCAATATCTGACAACTCAATGGCAACATTACATAGATGATAACGCCCAACATACCCCTGACCTCTACCTATTTTGGCCGTCGTCCAAGGCTGTAATGCAGGGACATATCTCCTATCTCAAATTTAAAAACAGAGAAAGTAAGAAAAAAATTTCCGAGCTGAACTCAGACCTTACTGAAGCTCACAGAGCTTATGTTGACAACCCCACACTTGAGAACAAGGAGAAATATCTCACAACAAAAACCCTAATGGAGACCTACATCCAGGGACAGGACAAATGGGGGGTGGGGGCCATCAAAAATAAATTCCTTCGATGGGGAAATAAGGTAGGATCATTATTAGCATGCACATATAAACCCAAATCTGGCCGCAAACCGATACACACCCTCGCCAACCCATACACAGGTCTCTTAGCCCATGACCCGAGAGAAATACAAAATATTCTCGCTCAACGCTTCACAAACTTTTATAAAGCCTCACAACATGACTCTCAGAAAATGTGGTCATTCCTCCATGGGCTCCGACTGCCGAAACTGACCCCGGAACATAGGGCTATCCTAGACTTGGAGATCGAAGTCCGAGATACTATTAAACATCTCCCAAATAACAAAACGCCGGGGCCGGATGGACTGCCTGCGGAGTATTATAAAATCTTACAGCAAGAAATGGTGCCACATTTAACCGCTCACCTCAATAGCATTTACAGCGGTGAGATCCACTCGGTAGAATATTATGCCTCTGATCTGATTCTGGTCCTGAAGCCCGGCAGGGACCCTGCGGGCCCGAGTTCATATAGACCAATCGCTCTGCTGAATCAGGACTACAAGATCCTGACCAAGATACTGGCTGACTGTCTCCAAACCATGTTAGGCACCTTATTAACCCCATCACAATTAGGATTTCTCAAGAACAGACATTCCACTGTAGGAATAAGTCAAGCTGTTGCTGCAACCACACAATACCTGGATGGGTTCCGATCGGTCATCATGCTTCTCAGCCTTGACGTGCATGGACTTATCTTAACATGTGCCTTAGATATAGGGGCTTTGGGGAACATTTTCTTTTTTTTCTGCACTTAAACCAGCAGAACTGCACTACGTCACTGTTGCTAAATCACCTTCCCTCCTCCCCTATTTCGATATATAGAGGCACAAGGCATGGATGTCCCCTGTCCCCTCTCCTTTTTAACCTTTCGCTGGACCCGCTGCTGAGACATTTGGAGATGGTCACCAACTTTGATGACCTACAGATAGGAAGCAGATGCCTTTAGGTCTCCGCGTTCGCGGATGATATTCTATTATACATATCTAACCCTAGGAGGTCATTGGTGACAGTCCTGGAGAATATACGTATATATGGCTCCCTGTTGGGCTTCAGGATCAACGAGGCCAAGTCCGAGGCACTTATGTTGAAGGGACCGTCAATCCCAACCTGGGCGGTTTATTTTCCATTCCAATGGCAGGAAGAATCTCTTAGCTTCCTGGGGGTGCAAATCCCCAAACGGTGCAACCAAATATCTAAACATAATTTAACTCCCTTTATCAGACAAATAGAGACGATACTCTCTACGTGGGTGAAATTGACTTTGTCGCCCTTAGGCAGAGCTAACCTTATTAAAATGTCTATTTTCCCCAAAATATTGTACCTGTTACAGTCGCTTCCACTATACCTCAGACCAGCAGACATCAATCTTATAGAAGCTATGTTCCTATAGTTTATATGGAACGGTAAAAAGGCCAAGAACTAGCCTGTTACTCTTTAGTCAACCCAGATCAAAAGGAGGAATCAATTTCCCTCAACTCTGACTATATAACCTAGTGGCGCAGCTGAGGGTAGTAGGCGATTGGCTGTCAAATTCTAATTCCTTTACTGACGTCACTTCGGATGCTCAGTTCACCCCTGATATTTCATTAACTAACTTGCTCCACCTCCCGTACACAGCATTGCCCGCGCAAATTAGATATAATCCGCTAGTTATGTCCCCATGGCGCACATGGAAAAAAGCGAGACAGCGAGAATTTAACTAGCTTTGTGACCTTTAATTACCCCTTGAAACTGCACCAGAAGCTGGTCACTTTTCCTGAATAGATTAGTCTCTCGGAGATGGGTAAGGAGACATCTATGGACATCTAGAGAATGGAATTCCCTTTGCTTTGCCAATTAAATTTTGAGACAATATTTAACAGAAACAAAGGATGGAGCTTTAGGACAATTCTATCATCTAGGACAGAAAGATAAGGTGATTTGCATGAAAAAGCCTGAATCTCACTTTCTGTTCTGGCTGTTGTACTAACTAGTAGGAAGGTGGTCTTTACAGTAAGTTTCCTATAAGAGCACTCTGCTAAGCGGGGTGGGGGGGGGGGGGGGGGAGGAGGCTTAAAAAGCTGATTGGATGGAATTGATTCTCCTAGAGGCTGATTGGGATTCTCCTAGAGGCTTTAACTCCTTAAGGACCCGGCGTTTTTTTTTTTTGACACGCTTTTATTTTACGGGACAAGATGTACTCTCTGAGGGTGTTATTCACTGTACTATAGAATAAACTGGGGAATGGCAAAAATATTCCAAGTGGGACAAATTGTGGGAAAAAAAACAACATACTTTCGCCATGTTTGCGGGCGTTTTGCTTTTACGCCATTCAATCTTCGGTAAATATAGTGTGTTTTCTGTATTCTACAGGTTGATACACCTCCGGCAATACCAAACATGGTGGGTTTCTGTTATGGTTTGGTACCGTAAAAAAATTTCAAACTTTTTCTATTTTTGAAATTTGCACCACAGCGCCACGGTGAATTCAACTTTGAATACTTTTTTTTTTTTTTTTTTTTTACTGTAACATTGAGTCCACCTAGGGTGCTTGACCACTAGGTGGCGCGATCGTTAATACAGTCTAATGCATTGCATAGACAATGCATTAGACTGTACCAAGATGGCGATTTCACCACTTCCCGTCTGCGGCCAGAAGTGGGCAAACGAGGACATGGCAGTGATGGGAGCGTTCACAGGGCGCCCCGCTGCCATGTCCGGGCATCGGATCACTGCAGTTATGCTGCGGCGATGCCGATCGCCCTGAAGATCAGTGCGCGGCACCGATCATTCATTCAGACGCCGCAGCCATCTTTGCTGCGGCATCTGAAGGGTTAAACAGCGCGGGTGGGCGACGCCCGTTTGCGCTATGACGGTCGGGTGTTAGCGGCGATTGGCCGCTAACACCCGGCGGCTGTGCTGCGGGGTCACGGAGCGATCCCCCTGCAAAGCTCCTTAGGGACCCTGGGACGTATAAGTACATCCAGGGTCCTTAAGGGGTGAATAAATCTTTGAATTCACAAATGTTTCAGCAGAAAGCTGAAATCTGAAATTTTAGGGTGCTAGGGCCTTTTTCAAGACTCGCCATAAGGAATTCCAGAATTAGTGGAATTTCTGAAGAATCATCTTTCCCAGTTGTAAAGGAGACGAAAATCTTCCAGATGCTGCGATAAATTTTTGGCATCACAAGTTTCCTGCTTTAAAAGGGGAATAGAGATAAAGTTATCCAATAAGCCTTTATTTTTTAAGATAGTCAATTCAGCTTCCAAACTGCGAGTTGGCGTCGGCTGAAAGCCGGATGTAGAAGTGGGTCCTGGATCAGGTCTTGGCCTCTTAGGAGTGATTACAACTTGCTACTGACCAATTGAAGTAGTAGTGGGAACCAGGATCTCTTGGGCCAGTATGGTGCTAGGAAGGAGGTCCTGAAGAAAAGTCTGTAAGACCGATCAATGGTTGCTCTGTCTTCCCTAAATCTCTTCAGGACCTTGGGTATCATTGCAAATGGAGGGAAAGCATAAAGTAGGTGCCTTTTCCACACTTCAGAGAAGGCATTTACTGCCAGAGGAAGGTCTTTGTGGGACAGGGAGAAAAAGTTTTACACTTAGTGGTTTCCTTGGATTTAACATCCATTCTCCCTTATGTAATATTCTACAGCTAAAATAGTCTGACACTACATTCTCTTCTCCTTTTACATAAACTGTTTATTCAATTATGCTACAGCCATTCTATTGTCCAAAAGAATGCCTATGTCCTTTCCCTGAAGTGATGGACCTGACTGTTGATGCCTCCTCAATGGTTGTCAATTAATTTAAGTTGAAGAAGCATTTTCCCAGATCTTTGACTACGAGTCCTGGATAATTTAATCTTCCATGTGCGCTCCCAACACCTGTTGCTGACCTCTTAATAGTCATCGCGTTTTTCTGAATCTGCATGTTGTAAATTCTTTAGACTCCTCCAACAATACAGGGAATTCTTCACGGATTGTGGAACTGAATTTTTTATTTTATTTACCAAGTCCTCATGACCATTCCAATAGGATAAAAGAAAATCCTGTGTGTGCTGGAATTGTAGAGGTGACACCAAAGATTGATGATGTTTCGGACAGAAATTGATCCTGCTGAAATTATAAAAGGGACCTGAAGTACTACATTCTGGGGCAATGACATTTTAACCTCTAATTCCAGAGCCAGCTGGATGATGCTTGAAATGGAACAGAGAGCATAAAAGCCAGGGAATTCCCTCAATACCGCGTTACAGGAGCACATGAGCTCTGCTATACTCTGACTCCTTGACTCCAACATCCATGACATGTCACTTCTTTATGGTGTATACGTTGCAGGGATAATGAAAGCGAATGGCTACCCCACCAGCATCCGCGCTTTAGAATAACGGGCTGAGCAGCGCTTTCTTCTAAATAGATGGCGTCTTGTGGCGCACGCAGGTAAATGCCGCAAGACACCCTTAGTCATGTTCTCCATAAGCATATTTAACCATTATTATTTGTCATTTGCTATTGTGACCATTGTTATTGTTGATTTGCATTCTTTTTGGAATTGTTTACCTTTTCTGTGTGTGTGATTTTACTTTCAATAGACAATGCCAGGATATTAGATTAACAGATAACACTGGGGAACACTAATTTTGGTGCCTTAGAAGTTGCAACTGATTGAGTATTTTTGGGGTGCCGATTCTGAAAATGACACCCGTTTTCCCCAATCACCTCTAATTTTGGAGATAAGTCATTGACAGTTTACCAAGTATACGCTGCTGAAAGTAGTGGCCACTCAATATTGTACTAAAGAAATGTTGGAAATTCATGTAAATCAGAAAAGACAAATTTTAAGAACACATGCAAACAAACATATGAAGATGCATGAGCAAATTAATTCATCTGCACTACATATTTATATACAAATTAATCACAAGAATAATGGCGAATCATGTAATTAACATCTCAAAGTAGAGCTGCTAGAACAAATAGATGGTATTTTCGGAATCAGCAGTACTCAAATACCCAGAAAAAGGACAAAATTTCTAGGCACCAAAATTTATTTTTGTTCCCCAGTTTGATTAACAGTCAGTGAAGCTCAGAGTCAACATAAAACCACAGTTGCAGAAATGAATACATTGTCATTTTGGCTGATATTGAGACATATGGGGGTGTGAAAGCAAATTTGACATTTTTGGGGAAGAAAACCACACTTATGCTGCAACTCCTTTGAGTTTATTTTAGAGCATGCAAGAGTCTACTCCTGCTGCTTTATCATAGTTGTCCCATTACGTCCCCCAGAAGAACAGAATTCTGAAGACTCAACCAAGTACTTTTATTCTGTTATACTGACTATTGTCGTATGTGGCTCACTATCTAGATGGTTCCTAAATAATTTTATTATTCTTTATATTGGTTATATTATTGTTTATCTAAACAGTTTCTCTACCTATGTTTGCTATTACTTGCATGGTTTATGAAATCATTTTGATAATCAAGTCAGTTCTGTTAATGCATTGTGTTCTCTCAATCCAAAACTAACTCCCTGTACACTTAATGTCATAGGTGGGAACGTTTGTGATAAAATAATGCCTTTAAGAGGAAAAAGGGAAAGGAAGGATAAAGATTCACCGGAACTCCCTATCTGGGTTACTAGTTTTGTACCCTGGGAATCCATAGCATATGAATGCAATAAAAACGTAGGGGAGGGTGGGGAGAGAGCTGGCACATCACTAAAAGGCTGTGGTTAACATAGATTCGTCTTGACTATCTAAGGCAGCCTGAGTAGGTACAGTGGATGCAGGCTGGGTTCTGTTTCAGGTACCACAACAGCTTTAAATTGTTGTAGATAAGCTGAAAGATGACTTGCAAGTGAGTATACGTCATGCAAGGAAATTTAACAAAGAAATGACACCTCAATTAGCTTAACAGGTGGAACACACTGTGAAATAGGGGCAGAAGGCAAAAGTGTCCATTTAACACTAAGTGAGGCAGGTGTGCATGCACTTGTAATGTGTAACGGCTCGTGCTGTGGTCCGATGCCCAGGCCACAGGCATGCCCGTTATCCGGCTGCTGGTCGTTCCCACGCTACGCCCAGGGCTGCTGTTTGTTCACCTGCTCCTGTCCTGCTTCCTCCTCAGCAGGTGCGCTTCTCTGCATCTTCCACCCCACTAGGGGCGCGCGCACACGTCAGTTCCCTAGATTTAAAGGGCCAGTGCGCAACAGGTAATTGTGCTCCTCCAATCCCATTCTTGCAGGAGCTTTTTAAGGATGCCATTTCCTGCTCTCTGCGCCCAGTTGTTGGTGTCCTTTCCATGTGTTCGTTCATGCATACGTCTTCTGCATCCTCTGCTATTATCTGTATCCGTTGCTATCTGCTAGACCTTCATCTACTGACTTCGTTCCAGCCGTGCCTGACAATCGTCCTAGGGTGATTCTCTGTGTCCTGGCCTGTTCCGTGCCTAGCACTTCGGTTTTTACTGCTGGGGCCTACGTCGAGGGTAGCGACCTGGGGGTTACCCTGCAGCTAAATCCTTCCCGCTTTGCAACGCGCCAGTGAAGACAAATCTCGTTGCTGAAATTGCACGCCAGGGTGCACGCCAAGAGCAACTGTTCGTGATGCTACAGAACCTAGCGACCCGACTCCCTGAGCCTCCGTCCGCTCCGGTTTCCATACCAGCTGCTGTTCCAGTTACCGTTCCTACTCCTGCCTTGCCAAGTAGCTCCTCCCTGCACTTGCCTGTGAGAACGAGGGGATCAAGTGACTGCCAACCTGTCACACTTCCTGGCGGCCTTCCGTAAAGTATTTGAAGAGCTTGGACGTGCCTCCTTTGCTGCCTCCTCGCTTCTCCGGCTTCGACAAGGGGATTCCACGGTGGGACAGTATGCTTTACAGTTCCGGACCCTGTCTTCCGAACTGTCCTGGAACAATGAGGCTCATCACCCTGGCCACCCGCATCGATGCTCGTTTTGCTGAGCGTCAACAAGAAGTTCTTTGAGATTATGATACCTCTCGGCCCCGCAGGGTTCCACGCTTTGCACCCATTTTTCAGCGACCGCTTCAACCTCTCTGTGCAGCATCTCGAGAGGAACCTATGCAGGTAGACAGAGCCATCTATCTGAAGCAGAAAAGACCCACAGGAGGAATATGGGATTATGCCTCTATTGTGGGTCCTCTGAGCATCTTCTAAGAGACTGCCCGATCCGTCCGGGAAACTCCGGAGCCTAGGTTTTATGGGAGAGGCAAACCTGGGCGAGGATTCTACCTCTCCATCTCTGACCAAGTCGGTCAATTTAATTCTTTAGACTCAAAGAAAAAGATCGGTGCTAGTGAGAACAGACCGGACAGTTCATAAACATAATAAATCCTCAGGGCTCAATACACTCCACGTGCTGGTGATGGTGCTCAATTCCAAAAGTAAAGTGTCCAGATAGTACTTGTAATACAAGAAGATACGGAACGGCACTCACCACATGATTTACTGCATTTCTTTATTTCAAAATCACATTAAAGGGATTGTCGCAAATTTTTTTTTTTTTTTTTTTTGTAGTAATGTGTGTGTTTTCTATCATCTTTTTATTCTCAATTGCTGTAATTTTCATTGTGAGTCTATAAAGAAAGTTATACAGCTTCCTGTGTGTGAGAGCCCTGCCCCCCTTCAGAGACAGTCCTCTGCTCTGTGAATTGCAGGATACACAGGAAGCTGCCATAAAGTAAACACTGTAGGTAAGAGACTTCAGAGGATTCCTGTCTGATTAACTTCAGTGAGAGTCCTCCCAGCCGCTCCCTGCTGTGAGCTCAGCATGCTCTATTGTCTGCAGGGAGCAGGAAACCATGATTGTGGAGCCCAGAGGAGCAGCTTCTGAATGTCTGCTCAGCAAGGCTGCCAGAGAAGAAGCAGACAAGTGTCCGATGTGTCCTCGTTCCTTATAAAGTGATCGTGCTTTTGTTGCAAACGATTTTTGCGCAATTCAAGATTTTTCTGCTACTAAAGTTCTCTCACTTCTGACGTTAAAAATGCTTTCTTTTAATGGATTGGCACAAGAATCCGTTTTTTGTTTAACGGATTTTTGCGCTAAAATGCTTTTCGTTATGGATTTTGGTGCTAATAAAGTTCTCTCGCTTCTGATGCTGAAAATTCGTTTCTTTACAGATTTTGCCTCTAAAATGAATTTATCCGCGGATTGGGACGCTAAAATCCGTTCCGCCGCGGAGTGGGACGCTAAAATCCGTTCCGCCGCGGAGTGGGACGCTAAAATCCGTTCCGCCGCGGATTGGGACGCTAAAATCCGTTCCGCCGCGGATTGGGACGCTAAAATCCGTTCCGCCGCGGATTGGGACGCTAAAATCCGTTCCGCCGCGGATTGGGACGCTAAAATCCGTTCCGCCGCGGATTGGGACGCTAAAAATCCGTTCCGCCGCGGATTGGGACGCTAAAATCCGTTCCTTTGCGGATTGGGACGCTAAAATCCGTTCCTTTGCGGATTGGGACGCTAAAATCATTATTTGCGGACTCTGATGCTACAATCCGTTTCCTTGCAGATTTTGACACTAAAATCCGTTTCCTTGCGGATTTTGACACAAATCCATTTCTGTCGGACCCAAACACATACGTAACAAATAGTAGTGTGATTTACATTGCTTTTAATATGAAACACGTATCGGCGTTCAGACGAATCTCTGATGGGTCCCATTGCGTCTTTCGGATCCATCTTTTGGATCCGTTCCACGAATTGACGTCAATTCGTGATCCGAAAGATGCAGCAGGAGCCCAATTTAAAACTATAGGAAGTGATCCTGCTGCAGTCAACACACATCCAAAAACACAACTGCATGTTGGATACATGTTGGATCTGTTTTAGATCCGATTGTTGCAGTGGTTTTGGATGCGATTTTTCTGATCCAACACGGATCCATAAATGCAATGATGTGCTGTACATCCCCTTTTGTAGAGCGGAGTCACACCCAATGGCTTGATTTATGCAGACATTAAAAAACAGACTTGAAGACAAGTAAAAAACGTGCCATAAAATGGCCGGTTTTTTCAGCAGCTTTTGACCGTCAGGGGACAAAAAACTCAGTTTTATGAATGTTTTTAGGATTTGGTTTTCAGGTGTTTTTTGTCCACTGCAGGAGAGACATAACCTAATGTACACATGTGAACTAAACGAATATTAGTTCTTAGGGTTTATGGACGTTGGCCACCTGTGAATACCTCTGAGCAGCAATGCAGACATAAACTGTGGCGTTCCTTCCGCAGATTCATAGGGAAATAGACTAGGGGGTTGGGCACACGGCATCTTTGGATCCGTGTTGGGTCTGAAAAGTGCATCCAAAAATGCTGCGTCTTTCAGATGCAAAGCGCAGCCGAGTGTTTGGATGTGTGTTAGACGCAGCAGGATCACACCCCATAGTTTTAAATAGGGCTCCTGCTGCGTCTTTTAGACCAAGAATTGATGTCAATTCCAAAAGACATTGGTGATCACTCGTCTGAACGCCGATGCGCGTTTCTAATAAACTGCAATGTATAATCACACTACTTATAAGATAAAGTGCTTGGGTCCGTTTGGGGACTGACTGACCCAAACACATATCCAAAAGCGTATGTAACATGGAGTCAAAGACGCCGAGTGAACATCCCCTAAATGTAAATCACAATTTTACTCTGGTTATTCCTTTTTCAGCTATGGATACACAGCAGCTCTGTATGGTGTCCTCAGTCACCGACAAAATGGTGATTCTACAGAGTCTTCAATCCACCTCCCCCTCCTTATACACACAAGGGAGGGGAAGGCGTGTGACGTCACCACCAGACCAGCCCACATTCACAGCAGTGCTGTATTTCATGGTGTTTGTCCATGAGGAGACTTGAAGACTCGAGCCAGATGATAGAATTAAATTGTACTTGTAATACAAGAAGAAACGGAACGGCACACGCTTTCTAAAGGCACACCCAGAGATGACATAACTTTGTCTTAAATCTCCGTCTTGCCTGTCACAACATTCCAGCCGGCAATAAGTTAACCCAATGTATCCTGAACAGACATAATACAATGTAACATATCACAACAATCACAGTTAAATACTAAAATCTATTATCTGATCTTACAAAAAGCAGGAGAAATCATTTCTATCATTTAAACCCAAGATCTGTATGTAGAATCCAATACGTTTCACACTGTAAAAGTTTCATATGTCGATTAGTCCCATTTTTTGTTGGAAGGATTCTTTGTACTCCTGCAAATAAAATCAGATCAAGACCGTGACATTATTTTGGAACTTATGGATCTGTTGCATGAGAATATGGATGGTGATCCAGTGAGTCAGATTTCTGATCAGCGCTTTTTTGGTGGTGTGAAGAGCACTTTTTTCCCCCCCTCGTTACCAGCTCAGCGTTGTTTAATTGTAACAGGGCAGTATTGCGTGATGTTAAAGCTCTTGTTTTTCTTGAAGCTATACCCAACTTGAAAAGTGATGAGATAAAAGCCTTAAGGGAATTGAAAAAGAATGATGAGATCGTGTTGAAGCCCGCTGACAAGGGGGGTAATATAGTGAACATGGACAAATCAGACATCCCTCAATTGCGAATCAGCAATTGAGGGATGGAGAAACCTATGAAAAGTGAGATTAAGAACTAGAGGGAATGATGAGCAGTTAATATCTGCAGCTTTTTCTAGGGCTAGTTGTTGTCAACGTGAACAATTATTGTTTGGTAAACGGGAACGGAAGAAATGTGATAGATCAGTTTTTTTCTTTTGAATATACGAATATGTCTGAAGTTGTTAAAAGTGCGATTAGGAAAAATTGGCATATTCTTGAGTCTGATCTGGATCTCCATGAAAAAACTAGAATACCTCCTATTATAACATTTAGGAGAAGTCGTAATTTGAGGGATGAATTGGTTCAGGGTAGACTAGGTAGGAGATCTGAGAATTGGTTGGAAAAATGTGCCCCAAAAGGAAATAAAAAATGCGGTTCTTGTTCATTTTGTAACAAAATGGTTGCGGAAAGTGTTTTAAAAATTGGAGCAGTAACACATACTGTCAAAGAGTTGATTGCATGTCGTACTAATTATGTACAGTCATGGCCAAAAGTTTTGAGAATGATACAAATGTTAATTTTTACAAAGTCTGCTGCATCAGGTTTTATAATGGCAATTTGCATATACTCCAGAATGTTATAAAGAGTGATCGGCTTAACAGCAATTAATTGCAAAGTCAATAGTTGCCTAGAAAATGAAGCTTTCCCCCAAAACACATTTCAACTTCATTGCAGGCCTGCCTTAAAAGGACCAGCTAACATCGTTTCAGTGATTGCTCCATTAACACAGGTGTGGGTGTTGATGAGGACAGGGCTGGAGATCAGTCTGTCATGATTAAGTAAGCATCACACCACTGGACACTTTAAAAGAAGGCTGGTGCTTGGCATCATTGTTTCTCTTCTGTTAACCATGGTTCTCTCTAAAGAAACACGTGTAGTCATCATTACACTGCACAAAACTGGCCTAACAGGGAAGAGTATTGCAGCTAGAAAGATTGCACCTCAGTCAACAATCTATCGCATCATCAAGGAATTCAAGGAGAGAGGTTCCATTGTTGCCAAAAAAGGCTCCAGGCGCCCAAGAAAGACCAGCAAGCGCCAGGACCGTCTCTTAAAAGTGTTTCAGCTTCGGAATCGGGCTACCAGCAGTGCAGAGCTTGCTCAGGAATGGAAGCAGGCAGGTGTGAGTGCATCTGCACGCACTGTGAGGCGGAGACTCATGGAGCAAGGCCTGGTGTCAAGGAGGGCAGCAAAGAAGCCACTTCTCTCCAGAAAAAACATCAGGGACAGACTGATATTCTGCCAAAGGTACAGGGAGTGGACTGCTGAGGACTGGAGTAAAGTCATTTTCTCTGATGAATCCCCTCTCCGAATGTTTGGAACATCTGGAAAACAGCTTGTTCGGAGAAGACAAGGTGAGCGATACCACCAGTCTTGTCTCATGCCATCTGTAAAGCATCCAGAAACCATTCATGTGTGGGGTTGCTTCTCAGCCAAGGGAATCGGCTCTCTAATAGTCTTGCCTAAAAACACATCCATGAATAAAGAACGGTACCAGAATGTCCTCCAAGAGCAACTTCCCCAACCGTCCAAGAGCAGTTTGGTGATCAACAATGCCTTTTCCAGCATGATGGAGCACCCACCTTGCCATAAAGCAAAGGTGATAACTAAATGGCTCAGGGAACAAAACAGAGATTTTGGGTCCATGGCCTGGAAACTCCCCAGATCTTAATCCCATTGAGAACTTGTGGTCAATCATCAAGAGACGGGTGGACAAACAAAAACCAACAAATTGCGACAAAATGCAAGCATTGATTGTGCAAGAATGGACTGCTATCAGTCAGGATTTGGTCCAGAAGTTGATTGAGAGCATGGCAGGGAGAATTGCAGAGGTCCTGAAGAAGAAGGGTCAACACTGCAGATATTGACTTGCTGCATTAACTCATTTTGTCAATAAAAGCTTTTGTTAATCATAATATGATTGCACTTGTATTTCTGTATGTGATAAAAACATCTGACAAACACACATAAAAACCAGAGGGCAACAGATCATGTGAAAATATAATATTTGTGTCATTCTCAAAACTTTTAGCCATGACTGTAGTATATGTGATGTGGTGTCAGTGTGAGCTATTTTTTATTGGTAAGACAAATTGTCCTCTTTTTATAAGGATTAGAGAACATCTTTATTCAATTAAAACAAAGAAAGGTGCCCCTAGACTTATTGCCCATATGCGAGATTTGCATGATGATGATATATCTGGGATTTCATTTGCAGGAGTAAAAAGAATCCTTCCAACAAGAAATGGGAATAATCAACATACAAAACTTTTACAGTGTGAAATGTATTGGATTCTACGTACAGAGGCTCTAGGAGTCTTGGGTTTAGATGGAAATGATTTCTCCTGCTTTTTGTTAGATCAGATAATAGATTTTAGTAATTAATTGTGATTGTTGTGATATCTGTTACATTGTATTATGTCTGTTCAGGATACATTGGGTGAACTTGTTGGCCGGAATGTTGTGACAGGCAAGACGGAGATTTAAGACGAAGTTACGTCATCTCCGGGTGTGCCTTGAGAAAGCGTGTGCCATTCCGTTTCTTCTTGTATTACAAGTACAATTTAATTCTATTATCTGGCTCGAGTCTTCAAGTGACTGCCCTCGTGGATTCAGGTTCTGCGGGTAATTTCATCCATCCAGCTTTAGTCTCCAAATGCCACCTACCCGTGGTTCCTCTGGCCCAGCCTCTTTCCGTCTCTTCTGTGAACAGACAGGTACTCTCCTGCACCATCTGGCATCGTACCCAGCCTCTTACCTTGCGCGCTGGGGTTCTGCATCAGAAACAAATTTCGTTTCTTGTACTACACTGCTCTTCTAGTGCACTTCTCCTGGGACTTCCTTGGTTACGCAGGCACAATCCAAACATCAACTGGAAGTCTGGTGAAGTCACTCGATGGCGTAATCAGTGTCACTCATTCTCGCCCGTCTCGTTTTGTGGGTGCCTCTACTCTTCAGCCGTCCGCCCCTGCTCTTCCTGGACTCCCAGTGCACTACAAGGAATTTTCGGATGTCTTTTGCAAGAAACAAGCTGAGACTCTGCCACCGCACCGGCAGGATGATTGTCCAATCGAACTCCTGCCTGGCGCCGCCCCTCCTCGGGGTAGGGTATATTCGCTATCACGACTCGAAACTGGAGAAATGTCAGCTTACATCGAGGAGAATTTGGCTAAGGGCTTTATCCGCAAGTCATCCTCCCCTGCAGAGGCAAGGTTCTTTTTTGTTGAGAAGGATTCGTCCCTGCGGCCTTGCATAGACTATCGTGGTCTGAACAAAATTACCATCAAGAACCGCTACCCACTGCCGTTGATTTCTGAACTGTTCGACAGAATCCGGGGGGCCACAGTCTTCTCCAAACTCCACCTCCGGGGAGCTTACAATCTCATCCGCATCCGCCAGTGGGATGAGTGGAAGACCACGTTTAATACCCGGGAGGGCCATTTTGAATATCTGGTCATGCCGTTTGGGCTCTGTAATGCCCCGGCTGGGTTCCAAGAGTTTGTAAATGACATCTTTCGTCGTTCTGCTATATGACTGTGTTCTGGTCTACCTAGACCAGTGATGGCGAACCTTTTAGAGGCGGAGTGCCCAAACCAAACTGCAACCCAAAACCCAGTTATTTTTTGCAAGGTGCCAGCACGGCAATTTAACCTGAATACTGAGGCGACGCCTCTGTTGCCCAATAGAAAACAAGCGGAGCTCAGCTTTCATTCTTTCAGGGCAGTAAAAGAAATGAAAACTGAGATCTAATTGGTTGCTTTGCCCTCTGCTGGTTCTGTACTAATATTAATAGAGTATTATTGAAAGCGTCCCGATAATGCAAGTAAAAATAAAAGATTAAAAACGTGTGTGTATGTATATAAAGTAAGCAAGGAAAATAGCTGCACTTCCCACACCAAATATATATATATAAATCAGCAGAAAAACTACCAAAAGTCACAGGTCCAATTCAATAATCAGGTAAAAGTTACATTATGGAATTTAATTTTTTTCAATTAGGAGTGCTGTAGTTCTTCCTGATATATGTGTGTGTATTTAGAGGTGTGTGTGCGTGCGCGTATTTAGAGGTGTGCGTGGGTGTGTATTTAGAGGTGTGCGTGGGTGTGTATTTAGAGGTGTGCGTGGGTGTATTTAGAGGTATTTAGAGGTGTGCGTGGGTGTGTATTTAGAGGTGTGCGTGGGTGTATTTAGAGGTGTGCGTGGGTGTATTTAGAGGTGTGCGTGGGTGTATTTAGAGGTGTGCGTGGGTGTATTTAGGGGTGTGCGTGGGTGTATTTAGGGGTGTGCGTGGGTGTATTTAGAGGTGTGCGTGGGTGTATTTAGAGGTGTGCGTGGGTGTATTTAGAGGTGTGCGTGGGTGTGGGTAAATTTAGAGGTGTGTGTGTGTGTGTGTGTGTATGTGTGTGTGTGTGTGTGTGTATGTGTATTTAGAGGTGTGTGTGTATTTAGAGGTGTGTGTGTGTATCTATTTAGGGGTGTGTGTGTGTGTGTGGGTGTATCTATTTAGGGGTGTGTGTGTGTGTGTGGGTGTATCTATTTAGGGGTGTGTGGGTGTATTTAGAGGGGTGGTTGGTTGTGTGTTTAGGGGAAATTTTAGAGGTGGTGGTTTTAAGGGGTTTTTGTGGTTGGTGTGTACTATTTA
>JAODAL010026905.1:0-55890 GCA_025379985.1 Phyllomedusa bahiana
AAATCTGAAAAAAAGTGAAATTTTGAAATTTCCCTCCCACTTTGTTTAATTTCTGTGAAATATTGAAGGGTTATCAACTTCCTAATGTGTTGTAAATCGTTAAGGGGTCTAGTTTTAGGGGGTGTACTTATGGGGTTTTAAAGCGGGCCCCTCAAACCCACGTCAAAATGGAGTGGTCCCTAAAAAAATGTATATTGAAAATTTTTTTAAAAATGTGAGAAATTACTACTAAATTTCAAACCCCCCTAATGTTTTAAAAAAAAAAAAAAAAGACATTTAAAAAATATCCCACCTAAGGGGACAAGGTAGATCTTTTATAAACTATTTTGGGGGGGATAATTTTCTTTTGCACGCAAAAATTTGAACTTTCAAAATTGCAAATTTTTCAAAATTTTCTTGAAATTTTGATATTTTTCACAAAAAAAAGGATTGTAGGGATAAAAATTTCTTATAACTTAAAGCACAATGTGTCACGAAAAAACAATCTTGATTAACTGGTAGGTAAAAGTGTCAAAAAGTTATTCTCACATAAAGTGACATATGCCAGATTTCAAAAATAGGGCTTGTGGAAGGTCAAAACGGTGGGTTTAAAGGGGTTAAAATGTGTTTTCTAGAATTAAAGTACAAAAAAACTTGCATGTACAAAAAGTTTAAAAAAATTCCTCTGAATTGTAAAAGGGGGTACGGGAAAAAACTTGACCGATGTAGGTTATTCAGAGGAAGGGAGTAGGGGAACGGACAGGAAAAAGTACAGAGACTATTTCCTCCGCACGTTGAAAAAAATGAGAAAAAGAATCCCCAAAAAAAAGGGGCCCCGGGGGGTGAAACAGGAGCGTTAACCACCAGTTTTCCCAAAGTAAAGTCAATTGGTCCAGATTATCGGGGGGGGGCGCGTTTCCCGGGGATTGACGTGTCTGAGGAAGGCTGGGGTTCTCACACTTCCGTTCCGCCTCTGCTTCGCCGACAGTTTTCGTTACGCGTCATCGTTTTCATTTTAAAAGGTGTTAATGAGGGGACGCCAGTGGGTTCCGACCCACTTAACTCCGGCCTGGGGCATGCTGTGGGCCCCGGAAGGTATAGTCAATGTCCAGTGAAATTTAAAAAAGGTGGTGAAAGACTCCTTTTTCCGGCACTTTTTTTAAATTTTGGGGGCTGCAGGTTTTGGGGGATTTCTGGGCCCAGAAAAAAGGTATTGTCAATGTCCGTTCAACTAAAAGGTGGTTTAAAAGCTTTTTCCTTTTTCCCCGGGACTTTTTTAAATCGGGGTTATGCAGGGTTTTTGGGGTATAGTGGGGCCCCGGGAGGGTTTGTTAATGTCCAAATTCAACTAAAAAGGTGGTTTAAAAATCCTTTTTCCGGGATTTTTTTAAAAGGGGGGTCTGCAGGTTTGGGGTCTGCTGCGTTTTCCCGGACAGGGTTATTCAATGTCCAGTTCAAGTAAAATGATGGTTCATTTTCTACTGCCTTTTGGCACTTTTTAAATTTTTGTGGGTGATGGGTTTTTTAAGGGTCATGGTGGTACAAGCAGGGTAGGAATGGTGTGTGACTTTTTTTCTGTGGCTTTTTAGCTAAGTGTTGTGCCAAAGATGTAGCGGTATCCTTTTGACTGTTTTGGCTTTTAAATTTCCCAGCTTCCCCACCCTGTTTGGGTGTAAAAAATAAAGGTGTTTTTGCTTCCCATAGATTTAATGGTATCGGAGATGATGACTATCAAAAAACCTTATCGTGGTGGCCCGGGGAACTATACTATCGCCCGATGTCGATAGCCAACTATTCACTCAACACTATTTTGAACATTCCATTGTGATTTTGCTTTATGTTTGGGGATCTTTGTCTTTTTGGGAAGAAAAATTCCGTCCAGCTGGGGTTTTGCAGATGTACGGTTTTTTCCCTTTTGGCCCGTTTTTGGGCCCCATCCATCTTCCATAAATTTTAAAAACCCTCTTCATGTCCCTGCTGAAAAAAAGCAACCCGGGAAAATCATGGGGTTTGCCCCCACCTGTGTGACAGTGGGGATGGTGGGTTCAGGGTGTGGCTGTGTTGCTTTTACCCCAAAAATATCGTTTTGCATGTGGCCAAAAAGTTCGTTTTTGGTTTTCTTTGCCAGAGCCCCTTTTCCACATGTTTGGGTCTCCCAGGTGGCTTGTGGAAATTTAAAGGGAATTTTTATGGTATTTTTGGAAAAAGGCTTTTTTTTTGCCCCCCTTCCTAAGGGCAGATTTGTGCAGTTACACTGATTGTTGTCAATGGCAGACTCTCCCCACCTCGAAAAGATTCTGCAGTTCACCCAGAGTGATTTTGGCCTTTTGGTGCACCTCTGATCAGTTTTTCCTTGTTTGGATGAAATTTTAGAGGGACGGCGGGTCTTGGTGATTTGCAGTGGTTGATCTCATTCCATTTCAATATGATCGCCTGCACAGTGTTTTTTTGGGGAGGGTTTTTAAATTTTGGGGAAAAATCTTTTTGTATCCAAACCCAGCTTTAAATTTTCCCCCAAAAACAGTTCACTGACCTGCTGGTGTGTTGTTGGTCTTCATGATGCTCTTGCGCTTTTTAAACAGAACCTTTGAGACTATCCGAGCAGGTGATTTATACAGAGACTTGATTAACACAGGTGGATTTTTATTTATCATCTCGTCTTTTTGGAAACTTTTGGATCTTTTTTTTCAGAGATCCCACTGAACTTCTGGGTGGTTTGCTCATAAAAAGAAAAAGGGAAATAATATTGCACCCCCACTTTTAAATTTTCTTTTTTTTTTTAAAAAAATTTAAAAAATACCCAATAAATTTGTTACACTTCAAATTGTGTCCCACTTGTTGTTGATTCTCACAAAAAAATAAAATTTTTTTATCTTTTTGTTTGAAGCCTAAATAGGGAAAAGGTTTTAAAAAATTCAAGGGGGCCGAATACTTTCGCAAGGCACTGTAAATCCAGAGATTTTTTGTATGATTTTTAATTTATTAATCTACATTTTATTGTATGACATAAGTATTTGAAAAGTAGAACAGAATATTTGATACATAAACCTCTGTTTGCAAAAGTTTGCATAAACTGCAGCAGGGATTTGACCCACTCCTTCATACAAATATTCTCCAGATCTATCAGGGTTTTGGGGGTGTCGTGGGTACATTGGTTTTTACCTCCTTCCAATGATTTTCATTTTGGGGTTTAGGTCTGGAGTTGGCTACGGCACTCCAGGACCCCTTGAAATGCTTTTATGGGAATCCTAGTTGCCTGGCTCATGTTTTGGGTCATTTTCAGACCCCCTTGACCCAAAATTTAAAGCTTTTACTGAGGAAAGGGGTTGTTGCCAAAAACTTGCGTACATTGCCCCCTCCATCCCCCCTTCATTACAGCACCCTTGTCTTGTCCCCTTCGCCGAAAAAAAAACCCCAAAGATATTTTCCCCCCTAAAAAATTTAAAGTTGGGACAATGTTTTGGGGTTTTATCATCCTTTTCTTCCTCCAAACATGGGAAGTGGAGTTGATACCAAAAAGTTTATCTTGGTTCATCTGCCAATGAGTCTTCCCATCCTCCTTGGACATCCAGATGATGATTGGTGAAATCAAATAGGCTGGACTGTGCTGGTGTGAGAGGGAGACCTTGTTTGCCCAAAAAATTTTTATTATGACAGGTTTGTGGTTTCTAACAGTAATCTTTGAGATGAGGTTCAGCTTTTTCAGATCTTCACCAGATCCTCCCAAGTAGTTCGGGAATTTATTTTTGACCTTTTTGAAACATCCCTTTCCCCCCGAGGTGAGATTTGCATGGGCCCCAGACCAGGGGATTGAAGTCATCTTTTGTTTTTCCATTTTTGTAATTGTGTCAAAAGTTGTTGCCCCTTTTACCAGGTGCTTGCCTATTGTCATTAGCCAATACACTTGTGCGTATAAAACTGTTTCCCCCGGTGTCCCTTAAAAGTCTTTGGTGGAGGGTTGGGTGTGATTGGTGTATGGCAGTTGTTTTTTTTTTTCCCCAGGTACTAGATAAAACAGATGCAATTAATAAAGGTAATGAGTGCAGAGTAAGAAGGCTTCATAAAGAAAAACTAACAGGTCTGTGAGAGCCAGAATCTTTACTGGTTGGTAGGTGATCAAATACTTATTTCATGTGATAAAATGCAAATTAATTATTTAAAAATAAATCAGAATGTGATTTTATGGATTTTTTTAGATTTTGCCTTTCACAGTTGAAGTGTACCTATGATAAAAATTACAGACCTCTCCATGCTTTTTAGGTGGGAAAACTTGCAGAATTACCAGTGCATTAAATATTTTAATATTTAATATTATAGTGGGATAAGCACATGAAATGTATTACAGGTTTAACTAAGCTTTAGGGAGAAGAAAGGAAGAAACTATATGCCAGAACAAGGGGCATATTCTGAAATTAGTTGATGGAAGATTATAAATTGTATCACAAAATATTATTACTCATAGTGTAGTGGGTGCTTGAATGAAACTTCCAACACGAGATTGAAAATCAACAGCAAATGAATTTAACATGCCTGAAATAAACATACGTCAATCCTTTACAAGCACCTATTTTCTAAGCCCCATTATAGTGTTCTGTTAGTATCCTGCAGAGGTAATCACCATCGCAAAATCATGTGATGCATTTGGAGTACATTTTCCCAAGTGTCACATCATAGCCCTGCTCTGTTCTTATGGCCAGATCAACTTTAGCTGGAGTTTAGTGAGGGTCAGACGGGAATTTTGAGAAACTTTGAGAGCACGTATAGATCTCTACAGTACTGCTGGTCAAAGGGTTCTTGTTATTTTTTCTTACTTTGAACTTAAACTAAATTAAACTAAAAATTAATGAAAAGAAGAAAAAAAAAACAAGAGATAAAATTGTTCACTGTATTTGTATTTTGTGTACAGGATTTTCTACATGTTCCCGAAATATAGTCTTGTAGTGATCCTGCAAAGATCACAGGGGTTAAATTCTTTCTGACACATTTCTTATCCACTCCTGATGATGAAATAAGGCTTAGATGAAGGGGCAGGCATTTTTTCTGTCTCCTATTATGCATAAAGCAGTGGGGGGAGGCCCCTACTGCAGTCAGTTATCCCAAATAGACTTAGAGGGCCACAAATATGAAACTGTCTAGGTGCAAGACTTTCTTTGTTGCCCATAGCAACCAATCAGAGTTCCCCTTTCATTTCATATAATGCTCTGAAAAAATGAAAGGGGAGCTTTGATTCGGTGCTATGGAGAAGAAATAAAGTCTTAGACCTAGACAGTTTTGATATATGTCCCCCAGAGCTTTAAGAAAGGTATGAAGGAAAGACTGATCTCCTGGGGTACTGATAGATAAATTATTTGTGTATTTTTCTGTTTGGATTACAATTAAGAAGCAATTATGCATAAGAAATATGATACTTTTTTTTTTTTATTAAATTTTGCTTAATGTTTCCTTATCAAAAGTCATAACAAACTGTTTTTGAATGCCATCATAATGATTTGAAGTCAAAAGAGAAAGCAACAGACCTAAATACATATTAAAATTTTAGTCCATTCCTTTATCTCAAACAGAACTAAAGACAGAAATGATAATATATTCTTTTGCATCAGAGCGGTCCATTTTACTGTCTTCATCGCCTTAGTAACAAGGGCAGGTGTTTGTCTCAATGTTACCAGGTTATTCAAACTTTCCCTCATCCATCAGATTTTTTACATATTTCCAAGGTCTAGAAAATTATTTCAGTTATCAGATTCCAGTCCAGAATACAACTGTGAATAAATCAGCAAACAATACAGGAATAGTAAAGTGCAAATTTCTTCTTTTTTAATTTTGGTGAGCTATCATATTCTGCTGTCAATTGTATTTAAAACCTTTAGGCATGGTCTCTAAACTACATAGTACAAAATAATTCAAGAATTCTAATTCTTGTGGCATAAGATTTACGATTATGTCTACAAAATTGGATGCGGCAGACACTCAACTTTTCTGTAAATTTGTTTACCCGACATTAATATTAAATTGATAATAATTTCAAATCCTGATGGACTGAAATTATAGAGAAGACTCAAAATACTCTCACAACTACTTTTTTCAATTTGGGAATTTATACAATTTATTGTCACACGAGAGGTTCATTTCTTTTGTGTATCGTCAATGCGAGTCCTTCTTTCGTGGGAAGATCTAAGAGCAATGTTGCCATTTTGACTAATGTACAGAAAAAATTCACTGGCTTCATGTATTTTCAACTTACTTTTTGAAGAACATCTTGAAGAACTACAAGTCTAGATTGTTAGAATAGTGAAGGGAAATTCTAAGCTTTGTTAAATGTAATGTTAGTTCCTGAAGATAGGAGTAGTCTGATTAACCTAATCCTGCATAGTTCTACGTTGGTGCATTGATCGGAACAGGAATGCAGCGTCTAATCAAAGCCACTTTCCTGCTCCAATGGTACAGATGAGAGAAACCTTTAATCTCCTTCATCTAAGTTCTGTGATCGATACTGTGATCAAAACTGATAGGGGTGTACTTGAAAGTAAACAAAGCTATTGTAAGGCAGCATTTACACACAGCATTTACCAACATTTCCGGTGATGTTTTTTGCACTTATTTTAAAAATTGCTGTGGCCAGATGTAGTTTATAAAGCTGTAATAAGACATTGAAAAGTCTAGATGCATAGCATTTTGTTATTTCGTGTTTTGACAGCGTTTTGGAGGTCAGTGGAGTCTTTATCAATACACCGAAAGCTCAAGGTCTTGTGATTTTTTTCAGCCTTTTATCCATACATTTCTCTATATACTTTCCAAAATGTCAGAAGAAATAAGTGAATAAAATGTCATCAATTAAAAATGCCAACAAATATGAAGGTAAAAAATGTAATTAAAATGCTTGAAATTCATGTTGTTTTTTTACATGCCCTAAAGGGCAGCTTTCAGCTCCTTTATGCTGCCCAAGCAATATGAAATTGCTGCAGAATACCCGAACCTTAAAGAGGTTTTACTATGGGGTAAAAATCTCTGCACTGGCAGACTCCAAGAATAAGAAGGGCATCACTTGCGGTTGTCCATTGCATTAATTTCTATTGGAGCTTCCGAAGATAGCCAAGTGTGTTGGCTATGATCAGAAGCTCCCATAGAAGTGAATGAGAAGGATGACTGCTAGCACCGTTCTTCTCATTCACATGCATGGCCAGCTTGGAGCTCACTTTTAGTGGCCAGTACATGGGTTTTTACATAATGGTAAAACCCATTTAAACTCGAAAGGATGCCAAACTATCCAGACAAATGTAAAAGTGCTGAGGTACATGTTTCAACCCCAGAAAAGGGTGTTCCTCAAGCAGTGCCAATAAAGGAATTGGTAAATTGACTCTATTCTCAGGATTATGACAGGTAAATAAATCAGCTCACTTACCAGGTGTTTCTGTTCGTCTTTGCTTGTACCATGTGATGGCAGAGCACGGAAATCCCAGCTAACTCCCTGCTGGGAAAACAAAATGATGTATCCTCAAGACAGGTATTCCAGCTTACATCACCATCATACAGATATTAGTGATGGCTCCAGCTTTCTCTTTAAAAATAAACACTTTTTTCATTTAAAATATTATGGCACATTTGAGCCGCAAGTATATATACACTGCATAGTGCAGCTACCACGCACAACGCGTTTCAACTATACAGAGTCTTAGTCTATGTGCTATTCTCAGGATTAAGGTTTTTTTCTTTTCAAAAAAGGATATTGTCCTATGGCAGAATATTTGGTGTGAGATCTTTGGGAGTAGGGCCTGTTTTCAGTTAATTTTGTTATATTTATGAACTAATAAGTCATAAACAAAAAAATTCCTTTGGTGATATGCTATTATTTTATAGGATTCTTTTTTGGTAAAATTGGAAGGAAGAAATTTAAGGAACATGCTCTTTGCTATGGTGAGAAATGCAGAAAAAAGTGCCGTGACAGAAAAAAAAGGGTTAAAGGACATGAAATACAAACAGTGTAGATGTAATGAAGAGTCCAACCAGAACCTTATCCTTAGGCAATAAAGCTAAGGGTTGGCTGTAAACATGTGATGAAAAGTCAGGTACACGTTAAATGTACTATAGTATTGAATTATTAAAACCTTACAAAAGCCCTATGGTCTTCCCAAAAGTTGGAACTCCCTCTATGAGTCAAGCAGTGATTTGTCCAAAAATAGATAACTCCATTTCATTGTTCATGACACATCCAAAAGCCATCTTGTTTGTGGATAACATCACTTCCCTTTCATCTCTTCTTCTTTGCAACCTGAAAATGTCAGTATTCTGATGACACCATGAACCCTATGTCAGATTTTCTACATAAAACAAAAATTACCCCAGCAGCAAATGCTCACAATAGTTCAAAATCTTGTCAAACATCCAATGCTTAAAACAAACTGACTTTCATATTTGATCTTTTCCATACAGAACAAAGACCGGAGTAGAATCAAAATGGCAATGTCCTCATTTTAATAATCATGAAAAAAACCACATGAAGAAAATATAATTAGCGCTATTATTAGATGTTAATGAAAAAACAAATAGCATTAATGAAGCAGGGAAGTACACTGTGCTAGAATGAATGACATATGTTGCTTAATCTGCCAACTTCCAGCACCATAATATTGTTATGCCCTTGGGAAAATTGAAGTTTAATAAGACATCAGTGAAGTTAAATCCAAAGCATGTTATCAATCACTATGGGAAGGCAATGAATGATCAAACATTTTCTTAAACTCAAAGGCTCTCGTTACTAACACAACTCTCTAGATATAACAAATTCAGCAACTTTTTTCATATGGTCACCAAAAAGAATATAATAATAAATCAAAAAATATTGTACCAGTTGCAAAACTACTAAATTAAGATATGTAGCTCGGAGACCAATATTAAACCTTCCGAAAATAGACACAAAAAAACACTAATGTGTATTTCTCCTGTGAAAAATAAATAAAAGATGAAGGATTTGGTTTAGAGCTTCCCTCATAAATTAAGTTATGTCAAGGCAGAGTATATTCCTTTTTTTTTTTAAGAAGAAAGGCTCTTTACTTCTTTAGTTGTATCTTGGCATAATATGAGGAAGAAAGAGTTCTAATAACAATTTGAGCATTTTATATTTTAATTTACATAGGAAAAAAGGAGTCTGTATAGTCAATGTGACATATGAGTGTCTTTTAAGTGCAGAAGATGCAAACACAGATACGCAGCAGGTGGAAAGGGCACAATGGCATCATCAACGGTTCCTATTGAGTTCATAAAAGAAGTGTGATTGATTGATATCAGCATTCTATTGTGTCAACAAACAGAAACGTTAAAATATTCCACTTATAATAATGACAATATCTTCTTTTCCTGACATACCATTCAGCAGTTGCTTGCCTGTTCTGATTTCGCATTAGTTTAAAAAGAAAAGAAAATAGGGTAGAAATAGAAGTCATACAGATTGCAACTGAGACTAGCATCCAAAACTTTGGACCATGTTGTTACCGAAGTTGTGGATATAAGCCATGTCAGGGAGCGGAGGCTAAGGAGCTAGAGCTCGCCGCAAGGCCGGTTGGTCTTGTGTGGTGGAAGACTCCAAGGTCGCAGCCTTGGATGCGGCTTTCTTGCGGTGATGTAGCATGGTACAGAATTGGCAGGCAGGTGTGTAGTCAGTGACCAGCATAAAGGTCAGGGCAGGCGGAAGGCAAGGTGGTCAGGAATAGGCACAATGGACTGGTACACAGAATATCAAAATAACACACAAACAATAAGGAAATAACACCAACACTTGGCAGAAAGATCAGGGGGTGGAACCACGTATAGGGTCAGCAACCAGCAATTAAGCCCTTTAACAGCGCTGGTGTGTTTGTGCTCTCGGGAGTGGAGACGTGCGCTCCAGCAAGAAACAGAGGAGTGCAGGGAAGCAGGAGTGAGGAGAGGTGAGTGACACATATCACTATGAAAAGGCTAGTCAGAATGCTCAAATAATATCTCCATACACACAACCGAGTCATATTATTATGACCACTCTCTGTTTTTATTGTTGCCAGCTTCTAGCTCATGAAGAAAATCATGAATAGATTATTGGCTTTAGGGGCAAGGGTAGTAGTATTATTGCAACTGCTCAGCATAGTACTTGTGAACTGTTTGTACGTTGTTGTAGACAAATGGAGACTTAGCCCCATTGTAAATCATCGACTTACAATGCAGTGCACTACATGTGCTGTTGATGTGAGAGGTGAATGTGAACTACAAAGGAGTGAGTGGGTGGACCAACATGCTATAGTGTAGCAGCTCGCTACCAAAATGAACCAGGAGGCTAAAAGATGTGAGTCTAGCACAACAGTTCAGCAAACCCTACTTAGCATGGGGCTCTGAAGCTGATGGTTGGTCGCTGGACCTCTGCTAACAAGTTGCATCCGCAAAAAAGGCTTTATTTTCCACAGCAGGAATCGAATTTCTGCTGATTGAGAAAGGGCTGCCTTCTTTAATTTTTCACATTGACTGCATTATTAGAAGGATGGACGTTGGGGTGTAAGACGAGAAAGATCAGAGAGCAAACAACCTGCCACCATTGTCGGAAGAACACAAGCTAGCGGTAGTAGAATTATGGTATGGGGAATGTTTTCATGGCATTCTCTGGGTCACTCTTCCATGTAGAAGGTACTCAACCTATTTAGGTATAAATACATCCTTGCATATCACCTACACCCATACATGCTGGCTGTTTTCACTGTAGCAGATGGGATCTTCCAGCAAGGCAATGTGACCTGACACATGGCAAGAAATGACATTGGTTACAATAGTATGACCAAGACTTCTAAGTATTACCCTAGCCACTTAAATTTCCAGACTTGAACCCAATTGAGCATCTCTGGTATCACCTCAGTCATCATGTTCACTCTATGGATCCTCCACACCTACCCTCCAGTGACTGTGGAATGCAGTCAGTATGGCTCCAAAAACCTGTGACAACCCACCCGGATGGTGATTACTCTAGATATTAGCTGGTAGTGATAATAATGTGCCTTAACTGTGCAATATCCATATAGTACTTCTGTGAAGTACCCACACAATACTGTGACTGCATGGCCAAATAAAACTACATTTACAAGTAGTGATGAGCGATTGTGTCAACTATCATTATCAGATTGATAGTCGATATCGTCAATTATCATGCCGATATCCGATAATCGATAATAGATAATCGCCGATGACCATTAAAGTCTATGGGAGAGGAACAACACCTTCATTCTTACACCCAAACGGGGCTAGAGAAGCTGGAATTAACATCCACAACAGTAAACTGGATACGTGCTACATCTTAAGCAAGACAATTAGGCAACAAGAGTCACAGAAAAAAAGTCACAGACTATTTACTATCCCTGTCTTGCACCACAGCATGACCCTTAAACCTGCATGACTCACAAATTAAAAAGTTCCAGAATGCAGTATGATTTGAACCATCATTTTAGTTGAACTGGACATTGACTATCCCTGTGCTATACCACAGCATGACCCTCAAACCTGCATGACCCACAAATTAACCCCTTCCCGACCTTGGATGTATGCATACGCCCTAGCGGGAAGTGACTTCCCGCAAATGGACGTATGCATACGTCCTGGCAATCGTGCGGGCTTGCGGGCGAGCAGCGCACAATCGCGACATGGGACCAGCGGTAAAGTACCGCTGGCCTCATGCCACATCACACCCGGCTGGAGTGAGCTCAGGCCGCAGGTGTTTAACCCCTTAATCAATTAAGATCGTCGGAGCTAAGTCGCAGGCAGGAGGAGGGAGTCCCCCCTGCCTGCTTCAGTCGCGCTGCTGCACGTTAGTGCAGCAGCGATCGCTTACCAGCCGGCTCCGGGGACTGAATATCACTTCCCGGAGTCGTCTGTGACATCACGATGCCCACAATGCATTGTAGGCATCGTGACTGACAGTTGTCATGGCGACCAGTACATAGCAACAATGCTATGTATTGGCCTGCCATCGAACAGCAATCTTCAGAAGATCTGAAGATTGCTGTTATAAAACAAGTGTAAAAAAGTAAAAAAAAAAAGTGAAAAAAGTAAAACACAAACACAAAAAAAAATAAAAACACGCACACCGCCCTTTTCCCCTTTACAGACGGCAAACGCCCCAAAAAAGATCAAAAATAAATAAAGTACCCATATTTGATATCGCCGTGTGCGTAACAACCCGTCCTAAAAATATGTCACATTAATTAACCCGTACAGTGAACGCTGTTAAAAAAAAAAAACATCAAAGAATTGCGATTTTTGTTCACCCCACAGCACATAAAATGGAATAAATAGTGATCAAAAACTCATATAAACGCCAAATTTGTACCAATTAAAACGTCAGTTCATCCCGCAAAAAAAAGTCCTCACACAGAAAAATAAAAAAGTTATGGCTTTCAGAAGACAGCGATGCATAAAATTGTTTTACACAATAAAAACACTTTTTTTTTTTAGAGTGCTTCAACATAAAAAACTATATAAATTGGGTATTGCCTTAATCGTATCGACCACCAGAGTAAAGATAATTTGTCATGGATACTGCACAGTGAGCGCTATTAAAAATAAAAATAAAAAACACTCCTCACCCTGCCTTCCAAAAACGGATTTAAAACTGATCAATAAGTCTTGTCCCCAACAAAATGATACCAATAAAAACAAGCCCTACACAGCTCCGTACACAGAAAAATAAAAAAGTTATGGCTCTCAGACTATGACGATGCAAAAACATGTTTTCCTTTTTGAATAAAAGTGTTTTTTTTGTGTAAAGGCAGTAAAACATGAAAAAAATATACAAATTTGGTATCACTGTAATCGTATCGACCTGCTGAGTAAAACTAGCATGTCATTTGTACTGCACGGTGACCGCTGTAAAAAATAAAAATAAAAAACACTACCAGGAATGTTGTATTTTGTTCAAAATGCCCCACAAAAACCTTAATAAAAAGTGATCAAAGGCTTCATATGTCACCCATAATGGTACTAATAAAAATACCTTAACTCATCCCACCAAAAAAAACAAGCCCATAAATTAAACTCCGTTATACAAGACAAATAAAAAGCTATGGTTGTCAGATAGGGAACAGCATAAAAAACGCCAATTTTTTTATTAACAATTTCTATTGCGTGAAAAGTAATAAAAACGTAAAAAAAACCTATATAAAATTTATTATTGTAATTGTTACAGACCCCCATTAGTAAAGTTATCCTGTCAATTATCCGTTTGGGTGATTGTAGGATTGAAGCCCCAAAGAAACAATGGCGGAATTGCGTTTTTGTCACCCCAATTTCATAGACCGAATACTGAAAAAAAACTATTGGAAAACCTGTGCACCCAAAAATGCACAGTACAACCTAGATGAGATTCTCTGGGGGTGTTGAATCCAAAAATGGGGCGGCTTATGGAAGGTTTCACCCTGTTCTAGTACCTTTGGGGGATTTGCAAATGCAACATGGCCACACCAAAAATCGGCGTTCCAAAATGCCCAAATAGCGCTCCCTCTTGTACCCCCTGCCCATGCGCCCAAAACAGCAAGTTTTTAACACCACATGTTAGGGTATTGCCGATACGAACTTGGGATAGAAATTGCGGATTGACAAATTTCTGGGTGCTCTTTTTTTTCAGGAATCCTTGTTAAAAATGAAAACATTTTCAGCTAAAATTGCAGTTTATTGGAAAAAAATAAAAATTTTTTAATTTTTCACAGCTTAACACTTAAAACAATTAATTGCTTGAAAAACACCTTGGATCGATATATTCACTTGAACCATGGATATATTCCTTGAGGGGTGTAGTTTCAATATGGGGTTCTTTTTTAGGGGGTGTTTATTAAAAATTTTAGCACCTTAGGGTGTCTGGCAACATGAAATGGCGACCCTAAATAAAATCCTCCTAATCTGTGGCTTGTGTTTGGGCCAAATCGCCACTAAAATACGAAAACATGGAAAACCTCCAAAAAAGCATTTATGCCAATACAATTAATGGCAATACATGAAAAAAATCTTTGGAGGGTTCTTAGTTCAATGTTTTGAATCAAAAACTGTTTAAAGGCCACCCCGCGGACTTTCACACGGGACCCTTCAATGCAGGTTGGTCCTATCTATTATTTACTCCTCTGCATTTGAGTCTAGTTCAGACTTCTCATTGGGTCCTCAGACCGAAATAAATCCAGAGATTAAAAAAGGCACCAGCATTATAAGCTTTACTGACACTGATTTTTAGTATCCTGTAGAGAGGTGATGGACATGAGTGCAAAAAAAACAAAATGGAGGCAATCCATCCTTCCCAGTATAGGTTAATAGCAATATATGCAAAACTTAAAGTATGGTTCTGCACAAAAAACATTTCCTGAAAACAACATGTGATAACACAGGTGTACACTGGCTGGCTGTGGGTTACTACATTATTACAATAAAACAGTAGCACACCTTCAGACTACAGAAGAAGCTAACAAAAGAAAACATGGGAAACCTCCAAAAAAAGCATTTATGCTATCTACAATACATGAAAAAATGGAGTGGATGCCTCCATTTTGTTTTTTTGCACCCTGTCCACCTCCAGTGGTTAATGCAACCTGCATCCGTACAACTGAGCTCTTTGCGGCAATAACAGGACGCAGGGACTGCAATAAGAGTATTTAATTATTATATGGATTAATATGGCTGCCTTTGCACCACTGACGAAGGCTTTCTTTACATTTAAATTTTGTATAAAAAAATATGGCATACAAACTGAGGGCTTCTTTGGGCAAACAGACGCCACGGACTTTCAATAAAACTATTTAAAAGTTATAGGGATAAGTTATTGCCGGTGTTTTGGGAAACATTGACATGCAGTGATTGCAATAGAACTGAAAAAACAGGGACAAGTTCACCTCCTATCAGAGGTCTGCTGGCCAAAAAAGTGGTAAAAAAACAATGATTTTTCAATTCAAGATCAAAGAAACACATTGAGCTGCAAAAAAAATCTCCTTTCTTTTCTAAACCTCTCCTAATGCCGACTAAACAACCCCCACACCACACCCCGCAGGAGGTTTTCTTGTTTTAAATTTTGCTGTTAGAAAATAAAAAAAGTTATAGATTTTTATTACTTTTTGCAAAGTCCAAAAAGTAGCATAATTAGTCTTAAAATTAGAGATGGGCGAAACGATTAACGAAGTGAATTCGTTTAGGAATTTCAGGAAAACTTCGGTTAGGATACGAAGTCAAAAGTTTGGCTTACTTCTGTTGAAAGAAGTGTGCTTTTTATTGATAAAATGGCTGCGAGAGCACATGGCGGCTAACAGGGGCAAAGCACTCTGGGAGGGAGAAAGGGCATAGCTGCATGACATGTGCAGAGGTGTTGAGACAATCAGTGGACCGGAGGGATTCTGTGACGGTCACCGCACTATATAAGTTCCGGGCGCGACGGCGGGAGCTCACACTCCTCTCACTGTGCCTTCATTCAGGGAAGGGTTGCTTGCCGCGGATGATAGGCTCTTACTGAAGAATTTGATTTTTATATTAGCGATTTCTGTGGGGTGTCTTCAGTTGTCTCAGAGCTGTTCCCTTAATGTCTATTTTCTAATTTTGATGAGGGTTATTGGATTGATAAATCCAGTGTGCGTCATGGCAGCTGCTAGTTATACATGTCAAATATCCAAGTGGGGATCTAAGCCAGTTCCTGTTGTAATTCATTTAAAAGAAAACAGCGTTTTTACAATACAATACCACTTATTTTTGGATGCTCAATTATATTGCCGCAATTTTACATCCAGGGGTTAAATTAAGCGTTGTTTTTGCTGGTGTGGGCTGACCCCAAGAAAATCCAGTCTTTTTCAACGCCAAAATTATTATAAATTTTTCCTGTAGCACTAATTACAAGCAAAGGTTTAATTACAACTGTATCTTCTTGTTGTGTGGCATAAGAAAACACGCCAATTGTAACACGCTAACAAAGCTACTAGTTTGTGCGGCTCAATCTTTGGCGCACAATTTACATCCAGAGGTTATTTAAGCGTTGTTTTTCCTGGTGTGCGACAAAAATAAATCGTTTTCTTTTTTCAACGCAAAATATATTAAATGTTTTCATTTTAGCCTAATTCACAAGCAAAGGTTAATTACAATGTATCTCTCTGTTGTGTGGCGTAGAAAAAATACACGGCAATTGTAACACGTCTGAAAAGCTACTAGTTTGAGGGCTCAATTCTTTGGCGCAATTTATATTCCAGGGGTTATTAAGTGTTGTTTTGCTGGTGTGCATGACAAAAAATAAATCCGTCTTTTTCAAACGCCAAAATATATCTACAATTTTCTGTAGCCTAATTCATGTTCGAAAGGTTAATTAGCCTGTTTGTGGCTTTTATCATTTAGGTAAAAACACAGTGTTTTTAAATGACACATACAAGTAAAATTTTTTCCTGGCATATGTGGAGAGACCTTTACTATCCTAAGGGTTACCCAAGCTTGTTTACTGGGTTTTCATTTGGAGTCAAAAAAAGGGTTGTTGTATATTTATCAATTTATACAGATATCATCATCAAAAAGTGTCTGTATTTTTTGAACAAACAGTATGTCAGGACAGAGAAGTCAACAAGGCTTCTGCCCTGCGAGTGGCAGTGGGCAACAAAACATTCTGGGAACAGGCCAGGTTGCAGCACAGCACGGGTAACCGTTCGCAGCAGGGGTCACTCGGTGGAGGCCACAACTACCGCTGTTCATCTAGCGGGCCGTGCTGTTGTTTAGCAACCCAAAGGGTTTTGATTGGTTGATAGGTATCCTCTCACTCCCAGATGACATCTGACAACCCCAGCCAAGAGTCGGTGGGAAAGTCAGAACAACCCTTAGTTGGCATGGGCCGGGAGCGGGGTCCAGGGCCCTCACCTGTCTCAACCCACCTCTGTCCATCCCGGGTTCCCTCAGCCAGAGATCTACTATCGTGGTCTCTGGGCTCAGCGCCATCTATATAGCGAGGATTAACAATTTTGAGGAGGGCAGTCAAGCAGCTACTTGCAGCGAAGAAAATGGGGCCCAATATCCCATGCATCTTGCTGTAGGGAGGCAAAAAAGTATAGATGTTGAGTAGTGGCATAGGGTGGTCAATGTTGTGAAGAGGTCATCCTTGGCATAACAATACCGGTGATGAGGGACAGCAGTCAGACGATAGAAACACAAATAGATGTTGATGTAGTGACCAGCACCCTTGGGAGCGGGTGAGGCAAGGGGCTTCATCATCGTTCAGGAGAAGAGGGCGTCAGCTTGGCATCAGGGAAAGCGGCGCAGCCAGGCAGTGGGTCGTGTGGCCGTGAGTCAGGCGGAATAGCAGCAGTGTGAGTCGGGAGCAAGCGGCCCACGGGGTAAAAAAACCCGCTTCGCTAGGTCCAAGGGCAAAAGTAGCGGCACAGGGGCTCAGCGAACGGCAGCGGCGGCAGTAGTCACTCAGTGCGGAGCGTTGGGGGTAAAAATTACCGATCGATTACTGGCGTGTGGCAGTTCTTTGCTAAGGACACCGGTGGAGGCCGAATATGGGTTTAATATGTAGAATCTGTACGAAGAAAGTGGAAAGCTCAGGCCAGGGGCTTAAACGTTGGCACCACGGGCCTGCGTAACACATGGCGGTCTCAATCCGGTGGGCCTGGGAAAAGAAACGTGGCTAAGCATCGCCTGGTCCGGCTTACCAATAATCGCCACCGCACCAGCGACCCCCCCTCTCTCCCCCTCAGCAAAAACAGCCTATCGGCAAGCAGCAGCTGGCCCAGGTGGCACGCACACTGCCATTTGCAAGGCCAGTCAAGGCTCCACCCACCTCTGCAGGAAGGGAGATGTTTCTCTTTGGACATCAAATCTCCCGGTCCAGATGCTCCCTGCTACTCGCTACTCTGGCGCCAGCAGGGGGGGGGTCGTTCAGCGAGGCGATTGCAAAGAGACAACAGTATGCGTCCTA
Organism: Phyllomedusa bahiana; assembly: GCA_025379985.1. Classification (NCBI taxonomy): domain Eukaryota; kingdom Metazoa; phylum Chordata; class Amphibia; order Anura; family Hylidae; genus Phyllomedusa; species Phyllomedusa bahiana. The sequence continues at coordinate 17,903 of JAODAL010026905.1, forward strand.
CCATCCTAAGGAGGAGCATGCTGGGACAGTGCTCATGTCCAAGTTGTTGGTACTGCAGTCCCTCCCTTTCCAAATGGTTGGACTCTGCACCGTTCAGAGAACTAATGGCTTTGTGCCGAGCCGCAGATGGAGAGTTCCAGGCACGTAATTTTCTTTTCCAAAAAAGGGCAGTAAAAGCACTTTCATAAATATGTAGAACAGAAAAAGGTGGGCCCAGTCTTGGAGATTATCGACGTTTGTTCCAAAAGGTGCACGGCAGGTGCACCACCACCCATATCCAGCCTCATCAAAAACCCAAAGTACTGCTCCCATCATACCCACATGTGTAGGGCACAGTGGTGTCCACGAAGTTCTACACATGGCTTGCCTCGGTGCGAACGAAGTCACACAGGGAAGGAATGTCCGCGTCATGAGCAGAAATCGATGTGTGTCTTTCTCCGCGCCAATGCCTAAATCGGAAACTGGTGAAGGGACAATGGGAGGGAACTTGGTTGTCCGAATGAACCGAGGGAGGGATGTTCCATGCACCTGCATGGCGCACGATGTGTTCAATCTGGTTGTGAAAAGGTTTCTGTAAGTCTTTCACCGGATATTCAGAAAACCATTCTGAAAATGGCCAGGAAAAACTGTGGCATGGCACTTAATCATTTCGTACAAAGCCAGGAACACCCTCCTCGAATTTGCAGGGGGCAGAACAGCCCTCCACCAAACACACTATGTATGCGATGTGTTCCACCCGCTGGAATTCAAGCCTGCAATTGGTTGGACGACTGTATGAAAGAGACAAGGCCAATTAAGATTTTTTTGATGATCCAGGCAGGACAGAAGTACTCCCCTGTGTAACTTTGATGTCAGCCAGTGGCAGTCATGCGTTGGGGACACCTGCCGTTTGTTGAGGCCTTCGAGGATGGCGACGTTATTTGTCCAGTCGGCCAGGGGACTACGGGATGAATAACGTCATTCCACTGCTCAGGTCGTCCTGGACCGTGCTGAAAAATCTTTGTTCTGGGCAGGGGACTGGAGAGTGGCGATACATCTCGTGGCCACATGAGTCAGGTCGGGGACTTCTGAAATGGAGGAGGAGGAGGAGGACATTGGAGGCAGAAGGCATTGTCGGTGAAATGAGTGGATTTTTACCAGGTGACATCGAGAGGAGGAGCAGGAGAGCAGCTGGAGGAAGGTGAATGGTAGATGAAGGAAGATGAGGCAGATGAACCCCCAAGCTCCGTGGCGAGTTTCTAGTGGAAATGGAGGCAGGGAGCCCCTCGGAGTCACTTGTGCAGATGGCCCGGCAGCTTGCTTATTTGCCTGGTAGTGCCAGCGCAATAGTCAGCATCCGGCAGAGGGTTGATTGCTGGCTCTCCACCTATTGGACCCTGCTACGGATCCAAAATGCGGAGCCTTTTTCCCAGTATTGAGAGGGAAGTCAAAACTCAATATGACTATAAGGGTAATCTCCGAAGTCAGTTGGCCGCTGACTATTGTGCGGCATGTCCCTCCTCTGACAGGTCTGACCGGGGGGTTCCTCAGCGCTCTTCGTACTACTTCCGCGGCTTGCTGGGGGGAAGGTGGGGGGGGTAGGGAGCAGTAAGTACCAGCTCATCAGTAGTAAAAACTTAAGTCTGGGGTCCCACTGATGAGCAGCTTCTTCACCGCCTAGTGTGGAGGGACAGGTCGCCAGCTGCAGCAGCAGCAGGACCTGGGAGCAGTCCCTGAACTAACAGGTTTGTGGCTACTTGGGACAGCACTCTGCCACCTCAGTTAGAAAGATACGCTGGACTACTGGGCAGCCAAACTGGATGTGTGGCCGCAAACTTGCAGAGTTTTCAGTGGAGAAGATGTCCTGCCCCGGCCAGTAGTGTTGCATCAAGAGGGGTGTGTTCAGTGCGGCGGGGGCCATCGTTCCCAAGGAGAACCAGCTTGTCACGGAAATGCAGGAAACGAAGGACTTTGTCAAGATGGAATCAGGCACCGTGGACAGGATCGGCCAGGAATTTACCACACACCAATGCCTTAGGCGGGAGTCCGGGTTCAAACTACCTTGCCTCAGCCACTATTCTGATGCCGCCAACCCGCTGTATGCCACACATAGCTGGACCCGTTTCTCCTTCTGCCTACACCATATTTACCAGGATTGGTATTGCCACCACCTCAACATATGTCATTGTGCCAATCTATGACACTTCATGCATGCTTGTGCTGTTGCTGTTGCCGGGAAATCCACACTGTGTTATTGTTCCAATGTTCTGAACCTTCATGCTGCTGCTTTGGCTGCTGCCATGTCCTCCGCATGTGTTCATTGTGCCACTCCTGGACCTCATAGGCTGCTGGCCGCCGTGGGACCTCGGTCTCAGTCAATTGTGCCACTTGTGGCTTCCTCCTGTTCTTTGCACTACAGAATGTCATTGTGCCACTCTCTGGACTCATTGCTGCTGCTGTGACTCCTGCCGTGCCCTCCACCACTGTGTCTTCGTAGCCACCTCCTGACTTCATGCTGCTGCGCCGTTGACCTCGCCGCTCTCAGTTCATTGTGCCATTTCTGTGGCGTTCATCCTGTTTTCCCACCTCCAGAATGTCATTGTGCCACTGCCTGATCCTCATCGCTGCTTGCTGTTCGTGACCTCCACACTGTTGTGATGTACTCACTCTGTGGCCTAATACTGTTTTGCAGCTCCAGAATGTCCAGTGTGCCACCTGTCCTGACCCTCATGCTGCCTGATGTTGTGACCTCCACACTGTGTGATGTGGACAACTCTGTGGGCCTAATACTGTTTTGCGCCCCAGGATTGTCATTGTGCCACTGCGGATCTCATACTGCTGGCCGCCGTGACCTCCACAATGGGTTGTGATCTGTGCACTCTGTGGGCCTTAATAACTGTTTTGCCGGCCGTCCAGAATGTCATTGTGCACTGCCTGATCTAATACTGCAGCCGCCGTGACCTCCACACTGTGTGATTGTGCCACTCTTGTGGCCTTAATATGTTTAGCCGCTCCAGAAAATGTAATTGGTGCCACTGCATGATCTCATACTGCTGCCGCCGTGGACCTCACACTGTGTGATTTGTGCCACTTGTGGCCTAATACTCGTTTTGCCGCCTCCAGGAATGTCATTGTGCACCTGCCTGATTCATTGTGCTGCTGGTCGTGACCTCCACACTGTGTATTGTAGCCACTCTGTGGCTAATACTGTTTTGCCGCCTCAAGGAATTTCATTGTTTGCCACTGCCTGACCTCTTATGGCTTGACGCCTGTGACCTCCGTCTCAGTCATATGTGACACTATGTGGCTTCCTCGTGTTTTTCGCCACCTCCAGGAATGTCAATTGTGCCATGGCCTGTCCTCATGCTGCTGTGGCTGCCGCCGTCACCTCCACACTCTGTCATATGTTGCACCTGAGCTCTCAGCTTGTTTTTTTCCAGCTTTCGATGGGCATGACTTTATCAGGTCTACATTTCCTGCTTGAGTTTTTTTTGGTCAGTTTTGCCCTATTAATGTAGCCCAGGGAATTTTATAGTGAGAGCGATTCTAAGAGCGGCGGCAGTCATCTGCGTGTCATACTAAAAAACACAACATTGTATGAAGACCAACCAAGCTCCCTCTGCATATTTAAACGCATGGCACAAAAGTTCTTACAGCACCCTGCCAGGTATGTGCAGCTGGAAATAGCTGTTTTTTATCGCGGATTTTGTTGCCGATGTAAATTCGGAACAAAACTAATTTTGTCGGCAAAATTCGGCGAAGTGACGAATCGAATTTTTGAGAAATTCGCCTCCCATCTTAATTTTACAATGCCTTTAAAAACAAAATTTGGGGACCAACGCATGATGATTTGAGGTCTATTTGTGGAAGCTTTAGGGATTAGATTTATTAGAAACATCTGAGTTAATTAGAGACATACCTGTGGATACTATTTAAAAGGAAATCAGCCAAGATATCAGGAATAAAGAATTGTGGACTTTGCAAAAACGTATGAAATTCCATCATTGGGTACAAACTTTTCGGATAACCTGATGGTGAATCATTACATTGTACAAACAATTATACGTAAGTACAAGCAAGTAGGGAATGTCCAGTCATCATACCGCTCAGGAAGGACACGCGTTCTGTGTCTCAGAGATTAACGTACTTTGATTCGACATGTGCATTTCAAGCCAAGAACAAAAGGAAAAGACCTTGTGAAGATGCTAGCAGAAACTGGTAAGATTGTGTCATTATCCACAGTGAAACGAGTACTGTATCAACATGGGCTGAACAACCACTCTTCCAGGAAGAAGCCATTACTTCACAAGAAACATAAAAATGCCAGATTAATGTTTACAAATGCACATAGGAACAAAGATCTACATTTTTGGAGACATATCCTGTGGTCTGACAAAACTAAAATTGAACTGTTTGGCCATTATGACCATTGTTTCGTTTGGAGGAGAAAGGAAGAAGCTTGGAAGCCTAAGAACACCATCCCAACTGTGAAACACGGGGGTGGCAGCATCATGTTGTGGGGTTGTTTTGCTTCAGGAGGGACTGGTGAACTTCCCAAAATAGACGGCATCATGAGGAAAGAAGATTATGTGGCAATACTGAAGCAACATCTCATGACATCAGCCATGAAGTTAAAGCTTGGACGGAAATGGGTCTTCCAAATAGACAATGACCTGAAGCACACTGCCAAACTGATTACACAGTAGCTTAAGGATAACCAAGTCAATGTTTTGGAGTGGCCATCACAAAGCCCTGATCTCAATCTTATTTAAAACTTATGGGCAAAGCTGAAAAGGCAGGTGCGAGCAAGCGACCTACAAACATGGCTCAGTCACACCAGTTATGTGAGGAGGAATGGACCAAAATTCCTACGAACTATTGTGAGAAGCTTGTGGAAGGATATCCAAAACGTTTGACCCAAGTCATACAGTTTAAGGGCAATGCTACCAAATACTAATGAGATGTATGTAAACTTTTGACTTTACAGAAAATAAAAAAATGCCTTAAAAAATTATTTCTCATTATTCAGGCATTTGGAAAATATAAATAATTTTGATAATCCTAATTGACCTAAACAAGGTTTATTCTGATTTCATGTCAGAGAGTAAGATAAACATGCATATATGTCTTTTTATATAGTGTATGTAAACTTCTGGTTGCAACTGTATTTTTGGAACTCTAGGTTGGTGAAGGTTTTTTTTTATTAAATTCCTGGTGGTCCAGAGCAGTGGACAGATATATTGTTATGACTTTATTTGTATCGTACAAACTTAAAAAAACTTACAATGCAATTAACATCACATAAAAGCAGCCTGAGAAATGAGAAAGGGTAAAATTTGCTGTTATTGACTCAGAGCATGAGAAATGCAGTGTGGCTCTCAGTAATATTTAACAATGACTTTATGTCATTAGTAAGCTGCGTTAGTAGTCATTTACTGTTGGTTAAAGGGTTGGGGCTACTCCACACTATTGTTAGTTAATATATATAGAAGTAACATATGTTACTAAGGCCATTTCTTTAAGTGTAAAAGTTTAATCAAATCTTTCTTTTGTTGAAAATGTTAACATATAGATGGTTTGCAGGAAATAAAATATATTCTTAACTTCTCAGTTGAAGACAATTGGGTTAGAGAGTACACTGCACCTTGTGAATACTCACTACCACTGATATTAATATTGTGAACCTGACTTGTTTTACGGTGCATTTTTTTTTACCTAAAGCCATATGTACAAAGTAGCATATAACAACATTCAACCTCAAAATGGTAATAAAAATTGTGTGAAGAATGCACCAAATTCATCCACCATGATAGCTTTAAAGAGGGACAGGGAAATGGGTGTGGCTAACAAAGTGCCAAAAATAAAAAAAATTCTGTCTCAAATATTGAAATTCTTTAAGACTAAGCTGCTAGCTATAAGTGGTGTAAAAAAGTGTGTAACGCATTAATGAGTTGCTCCAACTATATTACGCCATTATTTTGATAAATTTGGAGCAACTGCAGAAAGGTGCCCAGATGTACCACTGCCAAAAAGATAAGAAACAATGGGTGCAAGCTACCAAAGGTTTAGACTCTTTTACCTTCTCTAATCCACATACTGAAGAAGTGAAAATGCACTCCAGTTTCTTCAACAAGTGATCATAGACTAGACTACCCACTGTCAACCAGCTGCTTCTAAGGCCAGCAGAATATTGGCGTGTATTAAGAGATATGGACTCGTGGGACTGGGATGTAATACTGCTTTTATACAAAGCATTGGTGCAACCTCTTTTCGAATAAGCAGTTCAGTTCCAGCACCAGTTAATATAAAAGACGCCTTGAAGTTAGAGAAAGTACAAAGAGGAGCAACTAAACTGATTAGGAGCACTGAGGAATTTAGTTATGAGGAAAGGTTAAAAAATGTACGTAGTCTTGAGAAACATCGGCTAGGGGGAGACATGATTCATTTAAATATGGATATGAATGGCCCCATAAAAGTATGGATAAAAGCTATTTCATGTAAAATCCCCTCAAATGCCAAAAGGGCACTCCCTCCGCCTGGAGAAAAAAGGATTCAATATCCAGAGGAGAAAAGCCTTCTTTACCATGAGAACTGTGAATCTGTGGAATAGCCGCCACAGGAGCCAATCACAACAAGAACAGGTAAGGGATTCAAAAAAAGATAACTTCTTACTATCAAATGATATTTATCCTTATGTAGCTGTATAAAATATCTATATCCTGTCTGATGGCAATTTTAGAACCAGTAATAAAATATTCATTGAGAGCATATTAGTTCTTCCCTTTTGGATTACAATATCAGCATCAATGGGAGAAAACAAAGTTTAAAAATGACCTCTTCCCCTCCTTTCATCCACATCTTTCTCCACTCTTGGTTGAACTTGATGGACATACAGTATGTCTTTTTTAACTTCTCAATGGAGCCATTTTCAAGTTGAAGATGGTTCCATAGAGGAGTTGAAACGTTTCTTTCATCTAAAATAATTATTAATTAGGCTACACCTGTAGAAGAAGTTGGAGGGCTGCTATGTTTCTTCACGTTGTGATAAATTGCACCATGTTTACCAGTTCGAACTTTCAGGCTTCTTATGACATTATTTAGAAATCTTCACCAATGAGCTCTACCAGTTTATCACCAATTGAAACCAGCTACAAATTATGCCACCTTAGTTAGAAGACTTTTTATGACAGAGGTTGAGCATAAAATGCTGACATATCAGATGTGGGTAAACTAATTATACCAATAAATCACACATCTGATCTTCGTATACTAATTATACTAATAAATCATATGTCGGATCTCCAGATACTAATTATACTAATAAATCACACATCAGATCTCGGAATGCTAATTGTACTAATATATTGTTAAGAAATGATCAACATGTCATGATCCTCAGGTTGAGCCATGGAAATGAATCCACTTTGAGTAATATGTAATCAATTCTCTATCTATTAGAATTCATAGAGCCCATTAAAACCTCATTTCATTAAAGCTGAACATGTTTCTGTTTTATCAAAGTCAAGTGTATTAAATTAACGCTATCAAACTCATTGTGGAACTGGTCAAGTCCTCTGAAAAGGTTTACAATAGCCGTACTGGTGTTTTCCACAAGAACTGTACTTATCAGACAATACACCAAAATAAGCAATCCTTTTCCATCCCATTAGCCTGCTTGCTTCATGTGCAGTGCAGCATACATTATCTTTTGTTATGAAATATTAATAGTGCTTCGTTAGGCAAGTTAAATCCCACCTTGGATTTGGTTCTGAAAGTCATAGCAGTTCCTGGGGAACCTAACATGCACTTAATGCTAGATTCAATTAGCATAATGAATCTAATTAAAAAGAAACTCGCTGTCTCTTTTTATTAGTAGTTTTTCAATTCGGCTGAAGATAAGTCCAATCAGTATGTTTACTTTCTTACAATGTGTGAAAGCTCGGATCGGTTCTCATATTCTTCTTTCATTTGGTTATTTGCATTACAAAAAAATGAATTATGCGGATTAGTATTTTTCTTTTTATTTGATTGATTTTGATAGCAAGATCTTCCATGGGAGCTTTTCATACTCCAGACCCATTCCCATATAGCAGTTTCATGTGTAAATTGTCAACGGAGTCTACTTGTAAGGCCATCAGATGTCTTTTCCACTGACTGTCTATTCAAAGAATCTGCTGGACTATGTTTCAGTGATTGCTCATATATTGCACTTAGGCCCTATTCAAATACATCTACTTATATTTATGAGAGTTGCCTTCTAACAACAACCCCTGTACACATGTATTGTTGGGGTATACAAATGACATAGAAGAGGGTCAACTGTTCCAGACGTACTCTACTAGCCAGAACAGAAGCTTGAGCAAACAAAGATCTTGCTCTACTGAAACCTATTACATGGCTCTTATACAGTAGGTCATTTTAGAGCCCCATACAGCTGAAACTTCTGAGGACACCACCCATTATCAGTTCCTTCCTGCACCACATCAGCGGGAACCTTTTTTTAATAAAATTTGATCTGGTCCCTGCTGACCAGTCCATGTAATACACAACCATTAATAACTATTATTTTAATAATCTTGTATGTCACCAATATTTTCCATGGAGCTTTACAAAAATAAAATGACAAATAATTAAAACTAATTATCAATAAGAGAAAAAAAAAGATTTAGTTTCCATAAGAGCCTACAGTTTGAAAAGCAATTTCCTGCAAATGACCAGCGAGCAATTTTCCCTTCAGCAATTGGAGCACCCCCGGACTCCCCGTGGTGTCTGAAGCTGGAACAGCTGCGATCAGCTGGTTATTAGTCTAACAGCAGTGTAGTTGTTTTAGTGAAGCAACTCTGTATCAGTCTATCATTTGGACATAAGTGCTGTATTTTTGGTTAGTGTAACCACATTGAGTCCGGATGTTGCATTCAGAATACAGACAGTTATGTAACCATTAGAGAAATATATTTATCTGAATGAGGCTTTAGAGGAGTTTTTTTTATATATTTCTATTAAAACATTGATGTTTATACCATGTTATTTGCGAACATATTCATATAAGTTTAAATTTTAAGCATATCTCAACAGGATAAGATCTTCACTACATATAGAAAACCTGCAACTATAAAGACCATTATTGAGGTTACTTTCAGTAGAACAGACCTTCAATCTTTTGCAACTTAACACACAGAGGTACGTCATTCTTTACTGACTTCAGATCAATGGCAAGGTTTAATGGCCAAAGCAATCCATCAACAAAACTCTTAAAACAGCCACCCTGGACAACCGGGATGTTCAAGAAGAGTTGTAGAAATTCCTTAGACCCTACAGAGCCACCCCACACTCCTCTACTAGCCCACCACCTGTAAGATTTTCTAACTAATTCAAACTTTGGCTTTGTAGATCTATTAAAATAGTTGCACTTTGTTTCATTTTTTTGTTTATTTCTTTCTTCTCTAAAAGGGGAGGGATGTAATATTGTTAAATCTGTTCTGCAGGTGTCCTGTAGCAATGCAATATATGTTGCAGATCAGACGCATGGGTGAAGATTATGACAGAATTTATTAGCATTGATACATTTACAAGCCCAACTCTTACAAAACAAACTCAAAAAATTCGAACGTGACACCCGTGATTACCAGCTCAATCGAGTATATACTTGGGCGGAGGATCGAGCACGTCATAGAACGTATAATCGCAAACAAGGAAATAACAGATCCAGGGATACAAGCGAAGCCTGTTCATCCAATTCAGATGATGCGTTTTCCAACAAAATGCAATTAAGATCGAGCACCAAACAAGATGATTTTTTAGAAAAGCAAACCATACAAGAAACAAACGATCGTGGCAACAGCTCTGGAAGAGGGTCCAACATAAAAGGACGAGGAAAAGCGAAAAAACTGACTTAGACCATTTATTTCACAACATCTCCTCTAAACCCTTGTCTACCCACCAGATGGCCATCTTGGACAAAGGACTTAATTTCATACCAACTGTGGACAATGATATATTTGACTTTAATGTAGATTTACACAAAATGTGCAGGTCTATCAGATTAAAAATGTTTTTTGGGGAAAATAAAAAGATACATAATGAGCAGCAAAATATACCTAAGCGCTTATTTAAAAAAAAGCCAATTTGATCCTGTAATTGACAACCATACATTAGACACTTTCCAACAATTAGACAAAAAAGATGTAGAAGCCATACTCAATAAAAATCTTCAAAAGAAACCTAGGGATAAAATTAAAAATCTTAATCGCCAAGAGTGGCAAGCTATAAAAGAACTAAAGGAGGATAAATTGATCACAATAAAAAAGGCCGATAAGGGTGATGCAACTGTGATATTAGACACAGAAGCTTACTTGAGAGAAGCTGATAGACAACTACAAGATCTAGAAGTGTATAAAAAAATTGATAAAGACCCTACTAGAGAATATAATGTACTTATTAAGAATATTCTAGAAGAAGCCCGTAACAATGGTATCATCACACAACAAATGTATACCACTCTCTATAATGAACATCCTCGCACACCAATTTTCTACCTAGTACCTAAGATCCATAAATCTTCTAGTAACCCCCCTGGACGCCCAATAGTGTCCGGGATTAATTCCATCTTTGAGCCAATAGCCACTTATATTGACCAGTTTTTACAAAAATATGTCAAACGTGATAAGAGATCACTTAGGGATACGGGACAATTGCTCCAGTTAATACAAAACTTTAACTGTAAAGACATCACTTACCTAGTTACTCTAGACATCAAGTCATTAAACATGAACATCCCCCTACAGGAAGGCATGGAAGCTGTGAAACTTGCCCTATGTGAAGATCCATCACTATCTAATCAAGACATTAATTTTCTATTAACACTCTTAGAAACCATCCTTACTAAAAACGATTTCAGGTTTGAGCAGCAACACTACTTACAATTGCAAGGAACCTCTATGGGGTCTCCGGCATCATCAGGATATGCTAATATCTACATGGCTCATTTCGAGAAAACCTACATCTTTCAAGAAGGCCACCATCCATTAGTGAAACTTTGGCTAAGATATGTCGACGACATAGTGAAATTTTGGAGAGGCACACAAGAACAATTAAACAGCTTCATACAGGAATTAAATAGTCACCATCACTGATTCAATTTACCGCTACAACACATGAAAACACCATTAATTATCTGGATGCTGAAATTAAAAAGCATGACACTAAACTACAAACTAAATGATATACCAAACCCATGTAAAAAAATAACATACTACATAAAAAAGTCACCATGCCCCTAATGTATTTAAAGGGATTCCAAAGAGCCAATTTATAAGAGCAAGGCGAATATGTTCAGATAACCAAACATATTTACAACAAATGGAAAAAATTGTAGACAAATTCGTTCACAGAGGATACAACAGAATAGAAATGGAAAAAATGGGTCTTAAAGTATTTGAAAAAAATAGAGAAGACTTTTTAACCCCAAGAGGCAAAGATAAATCTGATAGATTTATGTTTATTAGTAAATATGGGACACAAAGTAAACATATAGAACGATGTAAGGGATGGTCAGGGACGCACACAAGACACGGACAAGTGGGGCCCTGACACTGATCCCAGCCTCTGTCCCTGCCTTTTGGGGAACCCGACTCCTTAACAGGCCGGCCCCAACCAGAAGACTGAAGGCTACACTGAGCAGCGTGCACAGACAAAGACAAACAAACAAAGAACACAGAACCAGTAGTCGGACAGTCCAAGTCAGTAACGGGGCGGGCAGCGCGGTACAGAATCGTGAGGCAAAGGAGAAACCAGAAACAAGCAGAGATCAATAGCACAGAGAAACAACAATATGACAGGCTAACTATAAAGGCACGCAATATAGCAGGCAAAGAGAAGAGGAAGCAGCGGCTATATATAGGAAAGGGGTAGAAGTAAAGGAGCTAGGATAGGTGGAAGGAACAGAAAGCCGGATAGGTAAACAAAGCTGTCAATCAGGAGGAACACAGATTAACTAAAAGGGTGCTGGAGGATTCCTGGCCACGGGCGTTGGCCAGGAATCAATTACCTACAAGGAAAGAAGTACCAGTTCACACTAGTGAATACGACGACAAAGTATTACGTTAAAAACCATGGCTTACGTCGCACCGGCCGTGGCCGGCGACCAGAACCAAAAGCCAGGGGCGTGCCAGGCACAATCATGACATACCCCCTCTCTATGAGGGGCCACCGGACCCTCAACAGACCTTCTAGGTTTGGCAGAGTAAACTTGGTAAATTTTTCCCTTTACTAACTCAGGGGCAATTTTGCCGATGGGACTCTCGGAGACGGACATATTTGGGTCTGGGTCGGCGATTACCATTAGGTTTTTTAATTCTCAGTTGGGCTTTTTTAAAAGTCTTATGACTCTTTGCCCAGACTGTGCACAGTCGATTAATGGCGGAATTTATCTCAGTTTTACAACCTGTAGAAGCAGAGTACATGAGATGGGAATCCTCCTCATAACAAAAGGGGGACAGCTTAGACGGAGCAGAACTCTGTGAATCAGTAGTCGAGAACACTACTTCCGGAGAAAGAAAATTTTCAGGTTCTTTAATATGCAAATGCATAGATTCTTGCTCCGGAGCAGATAAGTTAAGCTTTGCCCCCGGAGCAAGGTCTATGGTACAATCATCAGGCTGGTGTGGAGGCAAATTAACAGCAACATCTCTATCTAAACCACCAGATTTACATTCTGAAATACCGTGTGCATTAATTACCGCACACACCAAGGGATCAACAGTCTTCAAATGAGAACCACATGAGTCACCCCATTTGATCAGCTCAGTGGTTCTCCAGTCAAACACAGGATTATGGAGGCGGAGCCAGGGCAAGCCAAGAATAATATCCGCAGCGAGTTTCTCCATGACAAAAAACGAAAGTTTTTCCGTATGCGAACTCCCAACATTCAAAGTGATCTCCGCAGTACGAAATTTTATTTTTCCCCCGGTTAGGGAGGTTGAATCCACCCCTGAAACCAAAAAGGGAGCACTTAACGGAACTAGTTCCAAACCCAAGGCCTGGACAACAGACATACTAATAAAACTAGCAGCTGCGCCCGAGTCAATCATAGCTTGACAAGCAAAATTCTTAGAATTAGAGACCAAGGATACAGGCAAAAAAAAACTTATTACCAGACTTAGGAGGTACCTGTATACCCGAGTTACCTTCCTGGAAACTACTCAGGCGTTCGGCGTTTCCTCGAGGTGACTTGGGCCTAGTCGGACAGTCTCTCAGAAAATGGTCGGATCTTCCACAATAAAAGCACAAGGCATTCTCCAGCCGATGTCTCCTCCTGGTGGCAGCAGATGTACAACCCAACACCATTGGTTCTTCTTCAGGAGTGGGTGATGAGGATAGAAGAGGAGAATTTTCAGAGAAAGTAACAGGAGGTTTTACAGAAAAATTTGACATGAACTGAACAGTCGACCCCCCATGTTTTTCCCTGCGTCTCTCTCTAAGCCTTCTGTCAATAGTCACGGCTAGAGTCATAAATTCATTTAATGTGTCAGGGGTTGGATGGCTAACCATAGCATCCTTTACCGCATCAGACAGCCTTTGTCTGAAGAGGGTTTTAAGAGGTTGGTCAGAACACCCGGTCATGGTACACCATTGGCGGAACTGCTGAATAGACAGCAGGTGAGTTTCTGCCCATGCCACACGATTGGGATTGTCATAGACATGGCCTAAAGCCTGAAAAAATCTTTCAATCGAAGTCCATTCCGGGGCTTCAGGTGGCATAGCTAGTGCCCAATCCTGAGGTGGGCCCTGGAGGAGAGACACTACAACCGCTACCTTTTCAGCTTCAGTGGGAAAAAAATTGAAGCGGAAAAACAGGTGACAGGATTCCCTGAAAGTCCGGAACCTGTCAGGATTTCCATCAAAGCGATCCGGTAGAAGCATTTTAGATTTATAACGGATGCTAGGATTCACAAACACAGGGGCAGGTGCGGACACAGACGGGGCGGCAAGACCGGGTGCGGGGGTAGCTATGGCATCCAGACGTTTGTGACATCTGGTTAATGAGCCCCGCCATGGCCCTGAAACTGAGTTGTCAACTTTGTCCAGGCGGTCAGTGACCGATAAGTCGGTACTCATATTAAACCGCCGGGGGAGTTGATTAGGGTAAGGGCCTGCTATAATGTAAGGGATGGTCAGGGACGCACACAAGACACGGACAAGTGGGGCCCTGACACTGATCCCAGCCTCTGTCCCTGCCTTTTGGGGAACCCGACTCCTTAACAGGCCGGCCCCAACCAGAAGACTGAAGGCTACACTGAGCAGCGTGCACAGACAAAGACAAACAAACAAAGAACACAGAACCAGTAGTCGGACAGTCCAAGTCAATAACGGGGCGGGCAGCGCGGTACAGAATCGTGAGGCAAAGGGAGAAACCAGAAACAAGCAGAGATCAATAGCACAGAGAAACAACAATATGACAGGCTAACTATAAAGGCACGCAATATAGCAGGCAAAGAGAAGAGGAAGCAGCGGCTATATATAGGAAAGGGGTAGAAGTAAAGGAGCTAGGATAGGTGGAAGGAACAGAAAGCCGGATAGGGAAACAAAGCTGTCAATCAGGAGGAACACAGATTAACTAAAAGGGTGCTGGAGGATTCCTGGCCACGGGCGTTGGCCAGGAATCAATTACCTACAAGGAAAGAAGTACCAGTTCACACTAGTGAATACGATGACAAAGTATTACGTAAAAAACCATGGCTTACGTCGCACCGGCCATGGCCGGCGACCAGAACCACTAGCAGGGGGCGTGCCAGGCACAATCATGACAAACGAATTATCAAAAAACACTGGCATGTCCTTGCCATCGATGGGAAATACAATTATCTTTTCAGGGAATAACCAAGATTCATCGATAAGAAAGGTAGAACACTTGGTAACATTATTACCAAATCTGATATAAATAAAAAGGAAATGGATCAGCCAATTTTGTCCTCACAACAATCCGGCACCTTTGCCTGTCTTAACTGCCAAAACTGCCATTCCATTATACGAGGATCATCTGTCACCCACACAACTAAAGGATATACCATCAATGTTAAAGGCTATCATACGTGCAACAGTAAAAATGTGATATATCTAGTAAAATGCCCATGTGGAATGGGCTATGTAGGTCAAACCACCCAATCAATAAAAGTAAGATTGAATGAACATTAGTGTTGAGCGATTTTTATCGACAAAGTTGAAATCGGCAAGGTTTTTATGGTGATCGAAATTTCCAGATCATGCGATAATTAAGGTTAAAATCTGAGCATCATCTATTAAGATCGCGCCTTTTTCGGCGCTTCCTGTAATTTTGGCGGCCAGCAAATCAGATTACAGAATAGAGCAGGGTGAGATGTGTGTGCGACGTCATGACTGGGATGTGTATGGTTGCGATTGGCTGGAAAAATCACATGACCTCGTTTTACATAGACAGCGTTTCCTGTTTCAGCCTCAGTGTCTCTCAGCGTCTCATAGGATAGGACCGGGCGCTCTGCCTTTTGGCCAAACAGCTCAGCGAAATTAGTCTATTTCTGCACAGAGAAGCCTCTACTATTAGCTGTGATCCTTCCAATTTAGTTATATTAGAGATTTGAAGATTTTATGTAGTTAGCTAGAGAATTTTAAAGCAGCATCTACCGCTGTAAATTCACGGCGGGGGGAGCAGAGGGGGCCCCGCGGGCGAACACAGACAAGCTCTATCTATAAAGAACACTGGATAAAGTTCACCAAGACTTAGTGTAGACATTGTAGTGGAATATCTTTATTATTAACAGTTTGCTATTGAAATATTTCCTGGATATTGGGCAGCCTGAACTTATATTGGATACACATCATTTCTAGTAACTGCAGGTCTCTTTGTTAGGTGCAAAACTCCACTTTTATTATCAGTATACATTTCAGATATGTGTTCATTTTAATTTTTACCCATTACACCTGTGACTGTTGATATATCCACCTTGCAGTTAAATTACAATCCAGCAATCTTGTAGTCAGCACAGTTGTTTGTTGCCAAAAATACCGTGCATCATATGAAAACATAACAGTTACGTTTTTTTTGACTTTTGCGCACCCAGCATTGTTCATTGACGCAGCATCCACGTAAATCTTAAAACAGCAATTCTATATTCACCACAGGTGAATTGAAAGGTGCAAAAAATACTGTTTATTATACCAAAACATAAGTTACGTGTTTTTTGACTTTTGCACACCCAGGTTTGTTCATTGACGCAGCATCCACGTAAATCTTAAAACAGCAATTCTATATTCACCACAGGTGAATTGAAAGGTGCAAAAAATACCGTTTATTATACCAAAACATAACAGTTATGTGTTTTTTGACTTTTGCACACCCAGCATTGTTCATTGACGCAGCATCCACGTAAATCTTAAAACAGCAATTCTATAGTCACCACAGGTGAATTGAAAGGTGCAAAAAATACCGTGTATTATACGAAAACATAACAGATACGTGTTTTTTGACTTTTGCGCACCCAGCTTTGTTCATTGACGCAGCATCCACGTAAATCTTAAAACAGCAATTTTATAGTCACCACAGGTGAATTGAAAGGTTCTATGACTTTATAACCTAAGTGTGTTGCCTAAGATGTAGCACGTATCCATTTGACTGTTGTGGATGTTAATTTCAGCTTCTCCAGCCTTGTTTGGGTGTAATAATGAAGGTGTTGTTGCTCTCCCATAGACTTTAATGGTAATCGCTCATAATCGATGCTCACTATCGAAAAACCTTATCGATAGCGGCCTACTATCGACTATCGCTCGATCTCGATAGCCAACGCAATCGCTCAACACTAATGAACATCGCTCCACAATTCGTACATATAAAGACAAAATTGAAAAAGATAATAGTTTCAATATAAATAGTAAAGAAAAAAGGATGGAGAAAGCACACTGGCATGACACTTCTATGAAAAACGACATGGGATAGCAGAGTTGCGGTGGTGTAAAATGGAACAAGTACAACATATAGAAGGGATTCCAATAGAAACAATATTGTTGCGCAGGGAGGCATTTTGGATTCATAAATTAGACACCTTGAAACCGAAAGGCCTCAATGAGATACTCAACTTAAACGTGTTCTTATAGATTTTTAACTATTTTTCTTGTTTTTATGTCTGTAAACATACTATTGCATGGATAACAAATGGTTACCTGATGATATATAAGAAAAGTCTACACAACGTCATACATGCTTGAGAAAGAGAGGCACCGACTCTCGAAATGTCGCCTCACAGGTGTTACACCCAGCCTGAAAGACTGCTTCTGCCTTGCTACATGCGCTGCATGGATCCACGCTCCTGAATAACGCTAAGGCCGTGTTCACACGGCTTATTTAAGCCGTAATTGCGGGCCGGATCCCGCCCGCAATACGCCTTGAATAAGGGGCGGGGCCGAGGGCGGGGCGGGCGCGGCGGGGCTGCTCGCCGGCCCCATAGACATTGCATTATCCACGGCGCGTATTGCGCCTGGATAATGTGCATGTCACTTTCTCCCCGAGGAGCGACGGAATCCACTGTTCTCTATGAGAGCTGTGGATTACCGTAATGACTGCGACGGATTGGAGCCATACTGAAGCGCAAATCCGGCGCGCAATATGGCTCCAATCCGCGCCGAAATAAGCTGTGTGAACACGGCCTAAACGCTACGGCCCACACTATGGACAAGACTCGTTCATATGCAAGTATGTCTACTTGATTTTATTACTTGTATTACAGTCGTCTAATAAATTCTGTCATAATCTTCACCCATGCTTCTGATCTGCAACATATATTGAATTGCTAAGACGAAAGGGAGGAATCGCCTATATGCAGACGCCACCATAAGTGTGTTGAGACAAGAGAATTGTCTAATCTCTTCATGTATACCCCAGCTTAGTACCAAGTCCTGCAGCAATGCCCAGATCCCTGTAGAAGGGTTAAAGGGTGAAGACCAGGGGGATATGTAGGATCACATGTATGAAAACTGTATAGGTCTAAGACAGTGATGGCGAACCTTTTTGAGACCGAGTGCCGAAACTGCGACCGAAAAATACCATAGTTACCGCAAAGTGCCGCCACCGCCGGCACGAAGCAGGGAAGTAACGTTGGGAAGTGGGGCCGCACAACAATTAATACGAGGGATGCGACAGCCGCTTAGCCCATCCCTCTGCCAGATTTCCACTATACCGAGACCATATTGTGGTAGATAGCAGTGTACACAGGTGCTCAGCAGACCGTTGACTGAATAATACCACAACACCACGACCACATACCACCACCACATAGTGACTGAATAATACCACAACATCACCACCACATAGTGACTGAATAATACCACAACACCATCACCACATATCACCAACACATAGTGACTGAATAATACCACAACACCACCACCACATATCACCACCACATAGTGACTGAATAATACCACAACAACACCACCACATATCACCACCACATAGTGACTGAATAATACCACAACACCACCACCACATATCTCCACAACATCGTGACTGAATAATACCACAACACCTCTACCACATACCACCACCACATAGTGACTGAATAATACCACAACACCACCACCACCACAGTGACTGAATAATACCACAACACCACCACCACCACATAGTGACTGAATAGTACCGACATCTCGCCACCACACAGTGACTGAATAATACCACCACACCATTACTGAATATAAACCATTACACTTTGCACACATATAAGAGATTACATTTCAGGCACATTTAGTGACTCACATGTGACGTTTCTCCAACGAGTCATTCACATTCCGGTTTCTTCTCCATCCAGTTCACACCTTCATGTTGATTTCTCCCGACCAACACTCATCCCTGCAGAATTAGACACAAATATATTAAAATCCTCACTTTTCCAGCAACTCCTTACTTAGAATTATATAAGTCCCCTAAGTTAGGTAGATGTATATGTCCCTTCAATTAGGCAGGTATATAGATATAGGTCCCCTCAGGCAGATAGGTATATAGATATAGGTCCCCACAGGCAGTATACAGCTCCCCACAGGCAGTGTACAGACAGATAGCTCCCCACAGGCAGTATACAGACAGATAGCTCCCCACAGGCAGTATACAGATAGATAGCTCCTCACAGGCAGTATACAGATAGATAGCTCTCCCCACCAGCCATTATACAGATAGATAGCTCTCCCCACCAGCCAGTATACAGATAGATAGCTCTCCCCACCAGCCAGTATACAGATAGATAGCTCTCCCCACCAGCCACTATACAGATAACTCTCCCCACCAGCCAGTATACAGATAGATAGCTCTCCCCACCAGCCAGTATACAGATAGCTCTCCCCACCAGCCAGTATACAGACAACTCTCCCCACCAGCCAGTATACAGACAACTCTCCCCACCAGCCAGTATACAGACAACTCTCCCCACCAACCAGTATACAGATAACTCTCCCCACCAGCCAGTATATAGATAACTCGCCCCACCAGCTAGTATATAGATAACTCTCCCCACCAGCGAGTATATAGATAACTCTCCCCACCAGCTAGTATATAGATAACTCTCCCCACCAGCCAGTATATAGATAACTCTCCCCACCAACCAGTATACAGATAGCTCTCCCCACTAGCTAGTATACAGATAGCTCTCCCCACCAGCCAGTATACAGATAACTCTCCCCAGCAGCCAGTATATAGATAACTCTCCCCAGCAGCCAGTATATAGATAACTCTCTCCACCAGCCAGTATATAGATAACTCTCCCCACCAGCCAGTATATAAATAACTCTCCCCAGCAGCCAGTATATAGATAGCACTCCCCAGCAGCCAGTATATAGATAACTCTCCCCACAACCAGTATATAGATAGCTCTCCCCACTAGCTAGTATACAGATAGCTCTCCCCACCAGCCAGTATACAGATAGCTCTCCCCACCAGCCAGTATACAGATAGCTCTCCCCACCAGCCAGTATACAGATAACTCTCTCCACAGCAGTATATAGCCAGCTCTCCCCACAGCAGTATATAGCCAGCTCTCCCCACAGCAGTATATAGCCAGCTCTCCCCACAGCAGTATATAGCCAGCTCTCCCCAGCAGTATATAGCCAGCTCTGCCCAGCAGCATAAAGCCAGCTCTCCCCCAGCCTGTATATAGCCAGCTCCCCCAGCCTGTATATAGCCAGCTCTCCCAGCCTGTATATAGCCTGCCCCCCAGCCTGTATATAGCCTGCCCCCCAGCCTGTATATAGCCAGCTCTCCCAGCCTGTATATAGCCAGCTCCCCCAGCCTGTATATAGCCTGCACTCTCCCCCAGCCTGTATATAGCCTGCACTCTCCCCAGACTGTATATAGCCAGCTCTCTCCCAGCCTGTATATAGCCTGCCCCAGCCAGCCTGTATATATATAGGCTCCCCAAAGCAGTATATATATTACAGAAGTAAAATAACAACACTAATACTCACCTCACCTCTGTCCCGGCCGGGCACGCCTCTTCTGTCCTCTTCTCTCCCCGCGCAGGGACGCTGCTCTGTCAGCTCCTTGGGCGCACAGCCTATGACGGGCTGTGCGCCCGAGGACAGGCAGCGGCGCGATGACGTGATTACATCGCGTTGCTGCCAGCTGAGCGCATGGGCCCGCACACACCCTCAGGGTGCGCGGCGGGTCCCGAAGGCCCCAGGTCCGACACTGTGACCCGGACGCGAGCCCTCCCGGCGCGGTGTCCGGGTCACAGTGCAGAAAGGCAGCGGTGGCCAGCCTGGCATGTGTGCCAGCAGAGGTGGCCCTGCGTGCCACCTCGGGCACACGTGCCATAGGTTCACCACCACTGGTCTAAGACTTTCTTTCTTGCCCATAGCAACCAATCAGAGCTCCCCTTTCATTTTTTCAGAGCCCTGTATAAAATAAAAGGGGAGTTCTGGTTGATTGCTATGGGCAACAAAGAATAGGTTTTTAGTAAATCCATAAGTAACCAGCAGATTCAACTCCACCTACAGGCAGGCCTCAGTGCATTGACCACATAGTAGTCTGTAGACTGCATACGATTACAGTAAAAATAGGTAGACCTCTATGAAGAGTTCTTTTAGAAAACTTAAAAAAGTGTGTACTATGAAATGTGTTGTCTCCAATAAAGCAAGTTTATCTTTTCTCTAGATTGACGAGCGCTGATACATCTACCCAAACTTAACTAGCCAGTTGGGTAACTCTGATCTTTATTGGTCATGTAAATGGTATATACACAAACATAACTCACTTTTGTTGTTGGACTTTTATCATGCAGGCTATGCTGTTATTAGGACTGTTTGTAGTGGATCCACTGGACTGCTGCAAACAGTGATGTAACTCGCGTCAGGGAGCAGAGTCTAAGGGGCCCCTGGTTGTCACACAAGGCGGGTTGGACTTGCTGCATCAAGAAACCCCCAGGTCGCTACCTCTTATGCAACTTGCTTGTGGTGGCAGCTGTGGTGTAGTGATGTACAGAATCGTAAGGAAGGTCAAGGCTGGTGGCAGGCAAAGCATGGTCAAGGAACGAAGGCAGGATGCCAGGTACATGGGAGAGACAGACAGGCAAAGGAACTTTTTCTAGAGGCATGGGCACAATAGATCTAGCAAAGACATGGTGGAAGAGGCAGGATTAAATAGGGTCAGCATCTGGTGATTAACAAATCACTAGCGTGCTGGCCCTTTAGATTTTAATGAGCCAGCGCACACACCCTAGGGAGTAGAGATGTGCCATGCCAGCTTGCAGGAGAACAGTGGGAAATGCGGAGAGATGACTTTAGCTGCATGGTCTTAGGGTAACATGTATGATTTTTGGCGTTAAGATGCCAATTTTTATGCGCATAATAATAGCCTAGATGCGCCTGATTTATGACCTATGGGTCATGAATCAGGTGCATTCTAGCACTAAGACGACAATTCTGGCTCACTTTTAAAGTGGTTTACCCATTCCAGCAGTAATGCGACTAGAATTGCTGTACTGAAGCTATAAATCTATAGCTTTGTATGGTTATAGTTTGCCCTGACTACCGAACCCCTCCCCTCCAAAATCAGGCACATTACAAAGTGCCACGGAAGCTCTGCAAAGCGCCTGATACTGGCATGCGCCAGGTGTAAAAATATAGCGAACGGGCTGTTTTCGGGCTGAAAAGACGGCAGACTTCTGGCACAGCCCTGTTCATACATGTCGCCCTTAGTGTTGTGAGCGCGTCCGAGGCCCAATGTGTGGATCATGGTGCCACTCACACCCAAAAGTGTCTCTAACTCTAATGCTTCTCTGTGGGGTCAAAGTGGTCATACATTCGGACCTCATGCAGTGTGAATGGAGCCTATTGCTCTGAAGTATGGCGGCTTTGACCTCACAGAGAAGCATTAGAATTATGTAGATATATACAGAGCAGAGACATGATGTGATAAATGAACATAAAAAACAATACAATAAGTAGGAGAGCAAATTCTTAATTAGCTTATAGATAAGCAGCATAGAGGTTTTGTTCTCTAAATTGATATTCAGTCCAGAGACCTGATACAATATATGTGGACCTGATTCTTTATATCTTGGGACATATTCAGTCCCTTGTTCGGTGTGTAAAAAATTGTCAGAAATTTATATTCCCAGACCCTACTGTCTCTTTGGGATTTGAAACTGCCTTTTGATGTAACAGTCAGTGTATCTTTTTTATTGTGGCTTGGACTTCAGAAATGTCTAGCTATAGGTAAGTGTGTCTTTTTATCCTTGATTGTGTGGCAGTAGGATCTCAACCTTGCTTAAAGTTTATGTTCTTTTCTCCAACATTGAGATCCCCAACTGGACATTTGGTGCACAGAATCATTCTTAATTCAATTGACCACCAATTATTAGAGCCACCCAAAAGTCAACTTCTCCAATACAAAAAAAACAACTGTGTACTTCTTAAAATGCATAGCTATAGGTACTAAGAAAAAGTATAAAAAAAACTAAATTATATTCTACACAAGGATGACCACCTAGGAACAATATTCCCAGAACCCTCCCTACTATGTTATAGATAACCTTTAAATTTGAGAAACATTATAAGTTCAATGTCATCCAACAGACAAAAGGAACATATCCCTGCAATGTAAAGAGCTGCAAAACCTGCTCTGAGATAATGACCACAGACAGGATCCCCTGACATACAGCAGAACTAAAAGATCCCGGGGTCATTCACATGCTCTAAATCCAAGTTGTATACATGGTTCTGTGCACTAAGGGCAAGATGTCTGAAAATTGATGGTGCTAAGTCAGTTTTTATGCGCATTAAATAAGTGTAAAGTGCACAAGAAAGTCCGACCCTATCAAAAATCTGGCATCAGGTATACCTTGCATAGTAAACACAATGCATCTAAAAATGATGCGCTGTACGCCTCCATAATGAAATGCGCCTACTGAGGCGCATAGCACATCATTACAAGTTTATATGTGTTAGGCGCATTTCACATTTTTACTTTGTGTTAGCTGCATAGCATAGCTTGTATTTACAAGTTATTAAATGCACCTAACACATACTTTTACAATGTGAAAAAGCGCCTAAACACATATTACACTTGTAATGATGTGCTATGTGCCTCAGTAGGCGCATTTCATTATGGAGGCGCACAGCGCATCATTTTTAGGCGCATTACAATGTGTCGGTCCCGGCTTATAATGCGCCTAGTTTTGGTGTACGACAGTTCATTTACACCTAAAATATGGTGTCAAAAGCAGTTTTAGTGCAATATAGACCAAAAAAAAACTGGCATTGGCGTATTGGGAAATGTTGTCCTAAATGTCCCATTTGGGGGTCTCTAGGATGAAGAGACATGACAGAAACCTATAGGAAGGATGAGGTCCCTCTGCCACACAAAGAAGGACACATAGACACACCTACCTGCAGCTAAACATTATTGCAGCCCAGGTCACAATAACAAAGATATACAATTGGTTATCTTAAAAGGCAGTTTCAAGTCCCAAAGAGACAGGGAGGTCTGGGAATGCAAAGTTATGACAACTTTTTGACACACTAAACATAGGACTGCATGGGCTCTAGGGATATATGACACAGTGTCACATCTAAGGAATTGGGACCACAGACAGTGCAGGCATCAGGTCTCAGGATTGCTTTTCTGTGAACTAGTTAAGGATTTACTCTCCAACTTTCTCTATTGTTCTGTTTTTTTTTCCTATCCATTTAATACATCGTGTCTCTGCTTTGTTGTGTTTCCTTGCTTGTTATATCATGGCCGATTAAAAGATCTGAGTAATCTCAAAAGCTTGTTATTTAACATCATTTCTTTTTGTTAGCCATTACAAGTTTTTTATATCTGAAAGATTGCCGCTTTGTTTTTCTCACTTCAATGTAAATGTTTTTCAACTTGGTATATAACTTATTCTCTTTTAACTAAATTAGACATGACAGGACTGACAACCTGGCATGAACTTTGCTGACTTGCTCTCTGCTTTACTGGCTCTGCAGACTTCTTTGTGATCTCTAATGTTAAAACAGCAGAGGACTTTTAAAAAAGGTGGAGAGAAACCAACTTATAAAGGAACAAAATCTAGATCCTGCCTGAAAATAGGAGTGATGGAGGAAAGGGATTGACGATTAATGATTTCAATTATTTTCTGTCTGATATCTGAGCCCTAGTTGCAGGACCTAGCATTTTCTGGTCAGAGGCACTAGAGCTTACTTTCCAATCTTTTCTCTCCTGAATATGAGAGATTCCCACTCCCTGGGAATGCCCCCATTCCTGGGCCAGAGTATGCATAAAATTGCCCATTTTATGTCCCCATTTGTAAAGTCTATCTGCAGAAATGGGAGGTTTGATAAGTAAATATGTATATAGTGGACTATAAAACATATATATCCTTCAATTTTTCTTTTTATTCGTTACCCGTCATATAATTAATGTCATATACACATTTCACTTTACAATATTGAAAAAAGTATAGAGAAAGTGGGTAAACTCCATTTTTTTGGTTGGGTTTGGCGATATATACCTCAGATGCCAAGGAACGCACACCTGTGCATCTTGCTTGCCGGCCAGCTACTCCTTGCTATCCAGTTGGACTTGGTAGTGGTGGATTGAACATGGACTTTGCGTTCCGAGGACATATTGCCGAAAAACTGAGAACACCACTTTTCTCTATATTTTAAAAAGAAATGTGTATATGTTCTTAACTATATGACGGATAACAAATCAAATGAAAAATTGAAGGATATATATGTTAGTCCACTATACACAGATACAAGTTGAGAAGAGGAGGCTTTGATGTGGTATCATCTATAGTGGCAACTCACGTAAATGTAAAGAGAAAAGACCAACTGTCCAGCTCCAACTGGCTACATGTCCTTGCCTTTGTCCTGCCCACATTTCTCATGTTTCCTTCTGTTTCTCAGGAGATGGAAAGATAGAATAACAGAGCAATACACTAAATGGGTGTCTTTACATAAGTTAGGTTAACATCTGCATCAGAGGTTCCATTTCAAGCCTCTGTCACACATTCCATCAAAAATTTTGGAAAAAATAGTGCACCCTTGAAGAGCACAAAGATGAAAATGAAACATTCTCATCTTGTTTAGATAGAGCATTGAAATGTTATTGTTTAATGCTCAGTTGTCACGAGCTGCCCTGCAGCCCGCATGTGGGGTTGCAGGCACACTCTTAATCCCTCTGCCTTTGCAGCAGCTGGGACACCCATTACGTGTGTCGGGCTGTGGGCGCACTCATACCACAAGCAGTTACTTACCCTGCCACACTCCTGTTTCCCCGTGCTCCTCTGTGGGCCACTACGCGCATCCCCGCTCCCGAGGATGCGTTTCGGCTCTCTGAGATTTAATGGGCCAGCGCGCCGATAATTGGTTAATTGCTGGGCACCGACCCTATGTATCTGGGACACCCACACTACTTCCCTGACAGATCTATTGCGCCTCATGCCTTAGAGAAAGCATTCCAGAGTGCTTTCCTTTCTTGCCATGTTCCTCACCCGTTGTTACGTCTTCTGACTATGTACCTTTGCCACCTGCCCTGACCTTTCCGCATGTCCCCAGCTATGAGTTTGCTTCACGATTCGATACCTCGCTGCACCTTGGCTGGCATCGCAAGAAAGTCATGTCAAGGATATCAACCTGGTAGGACTCCCACCACAGCAAGTCCATCCTGCCTTGCGGCAGGCTCTGGTGAACACCAGGACCTACTTAGATTCCGCACCCTGGAGTGGCTTCTATTGCCGCTTGCAGTGGTCCAGAAGATCCACTACTTCTGCCGTTACATCAGTGCATTTGTATCACAGATGAAAAAGTTTGCACACACAACACAAAAAATGGGTTATTGCTTATAGAGATTTTGGTGAGAGGTTAAAAAAAACACCAAAGCAAAACAAATATCTATTTCTAGGGGTTTAAATGAGGACAAGTAGGAAATAATTACAGACTGGCGGGGAACCTAGAATTTATAGAAAAGTTCTTCAGCAGGAAACTCACTGGTTCTCTAACCTTGTGGAACATAGGTCACTTCCATTACACGTAAATAATAATAAGTGCTTATGTGTCCTATCCTCTCACTTAAGAGTTCTATTTCTTGCTACAAAAACCAGTGAAATAACAGTTTAATAACATAAAAGCACTGCGTTACTGTTGAGAGGCTAGAAGAACATTATTTTTCTGTCATAACTTTATTGCTTCTCCAAACTCTATTTTTTGGAATTTTTGGAACTTTTTTTTTGCCAACTTTATAGACAGTGCAAAAAAGAACAGTTTTACACATATTTTTGATGGAGATAAATACATTGATTGCTCACTTGGATGAAATCTTATAACAAAAGGTTCTAAACGGTTAGTCATTTACTATAAAGGTATGTTCACACGGGCAAATTTGCACTCTAATACGCGCATACAATACGTTCTCTATGAGAACTATGGATTACTGTAATCTCGCTGAAATTACGGTAATCCATAGTTCTCATAGAGAACGTATTGTACGCACGGGGTGATTTGTACGCGCGAGTAATGCATGTCAATGTCGCCCCCCCAGCCACGCTTCGCGGGAGTACGCGCTGATCAGCGCAACTCCCAAATCACCCGGCGTAATTGCAGTCATACTGTATGCGCCACAATTACGCCGTGTGAATTTAGCATAGGGGGACGCTCACATGGCGTATTTATGTACTGACGTACCATTAATACGTTCGTTGCGCTGTTGAAATTACATACTTGCAAATGCGTAATTTCAAAGTGAAACTGACACATATTGGCCCGAGGCAGATTTCTACCTCTTATACTTTACTCCTTTATGGCAGGTATACGCCTAAAAGAATTGACATGTCAGTTCTTTTCAAGGGCGTGTAAAAAATACAAGAGTAAAATACGTGTTGTGTGATGGACGATGGTTTTTTTTACATTGTAGTCTATGAGAATTGTATTATACAATGTTTTTAGCACGTATTTCAGTGTGAAAAACACGCAAAAATAGGTGCTGAAATATGCCGTGTGAACATACCCTAAGGGTATATTAATGGCCAGGAGATTTTGTTCAGAAATGTTTGACTAAACATCAGTTTCATTGACTTAAAATGGCGTTGTTTTGGCAGAAAGAAAACACTTTTTTGTGAGGCCTATGCAGATGAACAGGACAGTCATAGAAATTTTCTGCAACAATACTGACATATGTGAATTCACCCTTTATTTGAGCTCATCAGTTTCAACATAATGGAGTGCAGTTAAATGAAACACATGGATAATCTTGTAATCAGTATCACATTAATTAAACAATAAGTGATGAAAACACTCAAGCGCTAATTTTGGCTAATTAATATAATCAACTGATATTCACTTTATCCTTTTGAATTTAGAAAAAAAAAACTCTGATGTTTGCTTCCTATATGCTTACGGCACCCATTTTCTTCCCATCCCCATGCTCATAGTGGTGGTAATATATTTAGATGATTTTAGAATGTGCATACCTAATAAGCAGTTATTGTATTTGGAATAAAGTATGGATGCATTAGCAGTAAAATTGTAATAAAAGAAAAATAAAACATAAATAAAACCCTGAATTATGAAATCTACTTTCAAATAGGAAATATTCAACATAGATCTGGATATTAAAAAATCCAGAGATGACTACAATAAAGCGTGGAATAAATTGCATGCTCAAATGAAGAAAAAAAAAAAAGCTGGGATGGAGAATTTACAGGAATAAATATCCATAAACAACTATTTTCATTGTTAAGTACAAATTCAGAAAAAAAAGCTTCCATATGTATCCTGTTTATGGCACTACTGTAATTATATGAGTTTTTCCCCCTGAAGTGTAAGAGGATAATAAACAGCCACTTATATACATCTACTTTTTTGCATTTTTTTTGTGTGTGGGTCAAATAGCTAATGGAAATACTGCCTCATCATTTGAGATAGATAAGGTGCATAACAGTATACAGTAGAACAGCTGTATGTATGTTTCAGCTTTTTTTTATTTTTTTGCTTTTGTCCCTTTTTTCAGGGCCATGACAGATTTGGTGAACAGTATATCAACCATTTTCTGGATCTAATACTGAACCTACTTTGTAGAGGTTAAACGGAACCGCTTCACAACGAACACCTATGGCATCTGCAATGGTTCTTTTCATTATGGTGTCTATTGGTTTGACAGAAAAAAATATTATTTTCCGTCATTCCTGATGGAAATTGTGACGGACGTTCCAAACGGAACCTCCAACGCTGATGTGAGCTAGGCCTTGGGTTTTATACATGTGATGGAACAGTATGGTAGAAAGCCACATGCTAGTGTATCTACAAAGGGAGAGACAGATATATAGTTACTCTTTGTGCCACTGTACAGTTCTCCACGTGGACTATTGTATTCTCTCTAAAGCACTGCTGTCAAGAAAGCTAACCGTTCCTCATTTGGGAGAGCACCATGTAGGTGTGCCATGGTCGCTCCACTGAAATTTTAATAGATTCAAATAAAGTCAAGGGAAAAGAAAACAAAAACTCTGAATTTTTACCTTTGGGAAAGTACTTTTCCCCAAGTTTTCCCCTCTGACTCATGAGCCTTAACCCAAAAGACTGGGAGGGAAAGTTAAAAACCCTATATTCATCCCGCCCGAAAGCTGTTTCGGGTGTTTACTAGTTTTGGGTTACAAATTGGGGGTGGGTTTTTTTAAAAAACAAAAGAATGATTTTTTCTTTTGTGTTGGATATGCATGGTATGAGGGTCAGAGACTTGGGTAAAAATTGATGGCATTTTCCAATTTTATGGGAAAATTGGGTTTTCAAAATATTTTGTGACCAGATTTTATGTGGTATTTGTAATTTTACCCCTTAGGCCCCGGTTTCCAAAATTTTGTTGGATGGTTTTTGTTTCAGAATCCCCCAAAAATTCCCCTCGGGAAAAAAAAAAAAAAAAACTGGGGTGTTTTTTAAACCCCTAAAATCAAAAAATTTGGGCTTTATGGTGAATAAACCCATTTTAATTAAAAAGGGGCCGTCAGACGTGTGGGGGCCCCTGGGTTTTGGGAAAAGGATCCCATGGGCCAAACATTGGTCTGCGTTGGGGGGCATTGTTTTTAGAAAAGAACTGATCAAATTTAAGGAAAAAAAATTCATTTAATTTTAAGGGTCCTTTACATGGATTTTGTCAAATAATTTGGGTAAATTTTTTATCCTTTTGCATCCATTAAAGAATGGATCTATTTTATAAAAGGGTCAAATTCCTCTGCTCATGTGTAGAACAAATAATGAATCTGTCAAATGGATGTGAAAACATATGTAAACTTATAGCCATCAGTTAGTATCTGTTCACCATTGACTTCAATGTAAAAAAAAAACGGAAAGGGTCCTTTTCCTCGATTTCTGGGCAGAAATAAGCTATTTTTTTGTTTAAGAAATGGAAATCGGTCAGGAAACAGAGCCCCCCCTGATGGGAAACTGAGAGCTAATAAATGCCATAGAAATGAATGAGCATCAATTACTTTGTGTTTTTTTTGTCTCCCAAAATTTCAGCAGAAAAACACAAAAGTAACCGACCTTATGGTTTTAAACCCCCCTTTACGACCTTGGCCCATCCACCAGCCCGGGGGGTTTGGGGGTTTTACGCACCCGGGGGTTTTGGATAAGTCCTGAGGATCCGGCGAAAACCCAAAGGGAGAGGGGGTTCGCGCGTTGGGAGCGGGGTTTTCCTCTGTTTATTACAGCCCGAACATCCGCCGCGTCCCGGGCCCTAAACCCCCGGGGTCGGGCCCCCGGGGGGGCGGGGTTTAAACCCCCTTTAAAATTTTTGCGCCCATCGGGGGCGCAAAAAATTTTTAAAAAGAGAAAGGGGAAAACGCTCCTCCTGCGTTTTGTCGGGTGGGGCGCAGCGCAAAAGGATTGGGCGAATCCCCTGGGGGCTTTTCCCGCCTCCTTACAGACACCACGGAAGGCAGAGAATGCCTTTCCCGGGGTTTTCCCCATGAAGTCATGCGCCCCTCTGTGCCCTGTGGGGATTTACCAGGCATCGTGAAGACAGTTACCATAGGAACCCATCAAGCCCCAAAACTATGTACTGAATCCCATTGAAATGGGGAGAAAACTAAAAAATCCCCTATTCAAACCCCTATGGGGAAAAAATAAAAAAAAATAACGGGGAAAAAATTTAAAAAAAAAATTAAAAAAAATGAAAAAAAATGTAAAAAAAACAAACACAAAAAATAAAAATAAAAATACGTTCACCGCCCTTTTCCCCCTTTACAAAAAGCCCCAATTTGCCCCAAAAATGATCAAAAAAAAAATTAAAATTTCCCCTATTTGGTAAACGCCCCCATGTGAACCCGCCCCATAAAATCCGTCTGTTAATTAACCCCCTTAAAGGTGTAACGCCGTAAAAAAAAAAAAAAAAAACAATCCCAGAATTTAAGGAAATATTGGTTCCAATTCCCGCAGCACTTTAAAATGGAATAAAAAAAAGTCCCAAAAATCCTATAAACCCAAAGTTTTGGGGAAAAACCCAAAAAAACCGTCAGTTTCATCCCGCAAAAAAAAAAAGTCCTCATTTAAAACTTGTATAAAAGAAAAATAGAAAATGTTAAAAGCTCTCAAAAGATGCGGTGCAAAAAATTGTTTTAAAACCCCCTAAATAACACTTTTTTTTTTTTTTTTTTTTAAATGCTTCAAACTTAAAAAAAAAATTTTTTTAAAAAAGGGTATGATTTAAAGAAACGACCAAAGATTAAAACTAAAATTATCACGGTTACTTTATTGGGGGAGCCCCTGTTTAAAAAAAAAAAAAAAAAACCCCTAAATAGGTTTGCAGTTTTTTTTTTCACCCTAGCCTCCAAAAAAAGGATTTAAAGCGATTTAAAAAAACCCCTTGGGGCCCCCCCAAAATGAGACCAAAAAAAAAGCAATTCATCTTTTTCAAAAAACAAGGCCCCACCCCAGGGTCCAAAACACAAAAAAAAATTTAAAGGTTTTTTGGCCCCTCGGATACGGCATGCAAAAACGATTTTTGGTTGGGAAAAAAAGTGTTTTTAAAATTTTAAAAAAAGCAGTAAAAATAAAAAATATATACCCAAAATTTGGGGATCGGGATTGTAAAACGTATTAAACCTTTTTGAAATAAAACTACCATGTCCCTTATACCGTACAAATGATGCTAAAAAAAATAAAAAATAAAAAACCCCTTTTCCAAGAAAGGGTGTAAAATTTTTTTCAAAAAATCTCAAAAAAAACATAAACTCATATGCCCGCATAATGGGGAAAAACCCCAATTTAAAAACTTTAATCATCCCCCCCAAAAAAAAAGCCCCTACCCAGCCCCCTGGGGGGCCCCTTGCAAAAAAAAAAAGTTTTTGGGTGTTTAGAATAGGCAACATAAAAAAAAGAATATTTTATGATTATTTCTAAATGTTTTTTAAAAGTAAAAAACCAGAAAAAACTATAAAAATTTATTTTTTCCCTTTTTAATTTTTACCGCCCCCATAAAATTAAAAATTTTCAAATCAATTTAACCCCCCCCTTGGGACGAGGAATGCTGTAAAATTGAAAGTTAAAAAAACAATGAAAGAAACTGCCTTTTTTCCCTCCCCCTTTTTTTTGCCCAATGCTAAAAAAATTTTTTAAACCCATGGAAACCCCGTTTTGGGGGGGTCCAAAAAAAGGGAGAAAAAATCCCCAGATGAGATCCCCCAGGGGGGGTTGGAAATTTCTAAAATGGGGGAATTCTGGGAAAGGTTTCGGGCCTTTTTCTGCTATTTTTTGGGGGGGTTTGCAAATGCGGGCATGGCCCCCCCCAAAAACTTCGTTCCCCTCCAAAATACCCAAAAAGGGCCCCCTCCTTTTAAAACGGCCCCGCATAAAGCCCCCCCCAAACACAGTTTTGACCCCACATGTGGGAAAATTTCCGAAATTGGAAGAAATTGCTTAACAAATTTTTGGGGTTCATTTTTCCAGGTTTTACTTTTATATTTAAACATTTTAAGCTAAAAAAATTTTCCCAAATTATTTTGGGAAAAAATGTTTTTTAATTTTTTACAGCCCTTTTGCTTTAAAAAAAAATTTTTGAAACACCCGTGGGGGCCCATAACCCTCAAGACCCCTGGATATTTTTTCCTTAAGGGGTTGTTTGTTTTCCCAAAATGCTTTTTATTTAGGGGTGTTTAATTTAAAATTTTAAACACCTTTGGGTGTCCCCCAAAAAACCCGAAATGGCGCCCAAAAAAAATCATTGGAAAAAAAAGACCCCAATGATTTAGGTTGGGGGCCCCCTTCCTTTTTGGGTGGGCCTTTATGGGTTTGGCCCAAAAAATCACGTAGGGGGCCCCCATAAGGGGTATCTCTAAAAAAAAGGCCGACCTTTTGGGGGGATTGATTTTGAGGGTTTCAAATTTAAAACCCAGTACATTTTCTTTTAAATTCCGTGAATAAAGGATAAATTTTTGAAAAAACTTCAAAAAAAAATGGAAAAATTTTGAAATTTCCCCCTCCCCTTTTCTTTAACTTTTGTGAAATAAAACCCAAAAGGGGTTTTTCAAATTCCTTTAAAAAGTGTTTTTTTAAATACTTAAAAAAAGGGTTAAATTTCTCGATGGGGTCACTTAAAGGGGAGGGATTTTAAAATCAGGCCCCCCAAAAAACCCGTCCGAACTTTGGAAGGGGGGTCCCTAAAAAAAAGGGAAATTGCAAATTTTTTTGAAAATGTGGAAAAAAACTACTAAATTTCTTTTAAACCCCCTTTTAAAGTCGTAAAAAAAAAAAATTTTAAAAAAAAATTTTTTAAAAATTTAAGCCAACCTATATTTAATAAAGGTAGATGCTAGTTTAAACAATTTTTTGTTGGGGGAAAATTTTTTCTGGGCTTTTCAGCTAAATTTTTTTAACTTTCCAAAACGGGAAAAATTTTTTAAAATTTTCATGAAAAATTTTTATTTTTTTCACAAACAAACAAGGATTGAAGGGGAAAAAATTTTTTACAAAATTAAAGCACAAAGTTCCCGAGAAAACCAAACTCTGAATCCACCCTGGCTAGGGGAAAAGTGTCAAAAGTTTTTCTCACTTTAAAATGAAAATATGCCCAGATTTCAAAAATAGGGCCTGTGTCAGGGAAAAGGGCCCAAAAAAAAAGGCCTTGGGGCCCTTTTAAAGGGGGGTTTAAAAGGGGGTTTTTCCCCAAAAATAAAATTTGGGTGTGGGGAAAATTATAAACCAAAAAAAAAAAAATTTTTCCCCCCATTAAAAAAATTTTTAAAATTCTGCCCTTTTGCTCCCTTTTGTGGGGTCCAAATTTTTTTAAAAATTCATCTCCAAAATATATGACCGGGAGAGAGGCTCCTCAGTCCCGGTCGCCAAAATGCTCGACATACCTCTCTTCTCAAAGGGGCTACTGAGTGTCCAAAACCCCAGGGGTGTCATTTATTTTCCCCTCCCCTTTTGTAATTATTCCCAAAAAGCGAAATTTTTTAAAAAAAAAAAAATCTCAATCGGGATGTTTCTTTGAAAAAGAGAAAAAAAAATCCCCATGTTGGTTTTCCTGCAGGGGTTGTGAAACCCAGGGGCCTTGTGCCCCAGAGGCAGAAATGTTTCCCAAAATCACTCATTTTTTTTAAACATAAACCGACCTTCCTTTTTTCTAGAGTGAGGGAAAAAGGCCCGGTTTATGGGCGTCCTGGGGTCACATGATATAAATTCAAAAAAAAATCAAACACGCCCCCTTTTGAGACAAGAGCTGAAATAACTGGAAGGAGGAGGTAGAAATGAAAATTGTGGGGAAAACCCCTTTTAACCCTTTGTAAAAAAGTGATCTTCTACGATGAAAACGGAAATTTTGTTAAAAAAAAGTTTATGATTTTATGGATCAATAAAAAATTTTTTTTTTTTTATAAACAAAAGCCTTTATTTAAAAAGGAAACTGGTTGCACCCCAATGTTTTTCCCACAAACACCGACTGGGTTTTATTTTTTTTGGGGGATTCTGCCCTTTTTGCTGAATTTTTTGCAATATTCCTTTTTTAGGGCTTTGCTAAAACCATTGTATGGAAAAAAGCACTTTTGCCCCGTTTTTTTTTATCTTACCCCCCTTTTTTTCCGGGCCCTCCTCCCCTTTTTTGTTACTATGTTTATGGTTTTATTACTACCCGTTTTTTTTTAGGGTTTTAAAGGGAAAATATAAAAAAAGATGAGAAGAAAAATGATGCAAATTTTTTCTTCTGCTTTTTTCTTTTTCTTCCCCATTTTTTTTTTCTGGGATATTTAAAATTTTTAAAAAATGAAAAAAAAAACCTTTTTGATTTTTCTTTTTAAGCGATGGTGAAGGGGGATTTAAATAGTACATAGTGATTCAGCAAAAAAAGTTTCTTAAAAAATTTTGCCCCAAATTTAAAGTGTGGGGTTTGGGTTTTGCAATGGGGCGCAGCAGTGGATTAATAAACCCTGCCTTTTTAATGTGTAAATGGGGCTACAAACCCTGGGAGATACTGATAAACACATGGGGAGGAGAAATTCAAATAGATAATTTCAAAAAAAAAAAAATTAGAAATTTTTTTTAACCAAAAGTTGGGCCCCTTTCAATACAACCCCCATACAGTACCCCCAAAAAATTAAAACCCCTTTAAAAAATTTTTCTGCGGGTTCACCCACAAGCCCTACTTATGCAGGCAGTGCCCCCCAAATAAAAAGGGGTGATATAGTGCAGTTTTGCTGCAAAATTTTCCTCTTTAACAGGGTTTTTGAACTTTTCACTATCTGGGGAAAATTTTTCATGGCAAGAAAATTGATGAAATGGCACGTGATAATAAAACTTAAGGGGGGAAACAATATAATATTTTATTCTTTTTTATTTAAGAAAAACCCGCTACAAATTTTTGGACCCGAACTTTGCCTTAAAAGGGGGTTTTCCCCTGAACTTTATTTCATAAACCCCCTGCTCCCCGTCTTCAGTCTGTAGTCAGAAAGGGGGCAAAGTGTGATTTGTTTTTAATTTTTCAATTCCCTGTGGGCCCCCCGCAGGGTGAAAAATTTGCCATGCCTTTTCCCCATCTAGAAAAAAAAGAAAAATCTTTTTTAATGTAAAGGGATTTTTGAAAAGTCAATTTTAAATTTTTGCCACCAAACCCCAAGGCCTCGGTTCAAATTTCCCGCTGGAACCAAAACATGTTTTTAATTTTGTTTTTTTTATTTAGTGGGACATACCTAATTTTAGCTTTCTTTTTTATTTATTTGCCCCTTTTGAATAATTACTAAGGAGTACAGAGGCCGGGGAGTTTAAATTTACCCGAACCCGGGGTTTGAACACTCAGCTAGACAATAAAGAAAACAAAAATTACCTTTGTCCCTTTCCCTGTTCTAGCACTGTCAATGTAATCTTGTGTATTTTCCTGGGGCGGCAGTCAAACATCAGCGCTGTATCGTTTGATTGCCCTGCATATTGGGGACAATTTAAAATCCCAATCGGAAATTTTCCTCCAAATCAGTGACTGCAGTGGGATTTTAAACTGCCAGCACCGAAAAGTCAAAAAAAAGGGGAGAGGGTGAATGGGGCACACGGAAACGGGTTAAAGGGACAGAGGTATTATTTTTCTTTTTTTAGAAGGGGAAGAAATCAGCGTTTCTTCCCTCTTTTATCTTTTATGGCAAAAGAGCAACATTTAACTTTTTTTATTTTTTTAACTGCTCAACAGATAGCCCGGCCCACTAAACCATATAAAAAATTAAACCTGGGAACATTAAAATAAATTGGCGCGATTGAAGAGTTCGGAACACACAAGGCTCGTCCCCTGTCCGGCAGGCCCGTCTGAAGAATTCAGGCTGCCAGCTTTATAGCGGGGACAGGAAGATTTTTCCCCAGATTGGATGATGTGTTGGGTTTGGGGTGGTAGGTGATTTGTGTGGGGGGGGGTGGGTGAATGTGTCTGTTTTTGGGGTGGGGGAGAATGTGTCGGGTGGGGGGGATGTTTAGGTGTGTGTAGTGTGGGGGAGATGGGGGTTGGTTGTTTAGGTGGGGAAAGGAGGTGTAATTTGTCTGTGCTGGTTAAGGGGGTTTGTGTTGTGGTGTGTGTGTATGATGGGTTGAGGGGATGTAAAGGGGAAATTAGGGGGGGGATGATGGGGGGGGAGAGATAGGTTAAGGGGGGGAAGAAGACGGTAAGGGAAAGGGGTGAGAGGTTTTTTGGGCAAAAAGGGTTTAGAGGGGGGGAAAAAAGGGTTCGAAGAGGGGTGGGGCAGAGGTGGGGTGATGAGCACACTCGTTTCTTATCTTTGGAAAGCTTTGTGCCATTTGTGGGGGTGGGGTGTCACCCAGATTTCCTGAAACAAAGGGTGAAAACACAGTTTTCAAAAACTGGTGTGCCTGGGGGGGCCCAAACCCAACTTACTGCTTTGGGGAAGACATCCGTGACCAGAAAGTGGGGGAATCCCCCCCCCACAAGTGGCACCCAGCTACTCTAAGAAAAAAATTAAAAAAATGCCTTTTTTTAATGTAGGGTCCTTTTTCTGGGCGCTTTGAGGGGGGGTATTTTTGAGATGATAAGAGCCCAATATCTATGCACCTTCCCATCCTGATAGTATCAGGCAGCAACTTCTGATTTTTCCTTGGTTGAATATGAAAAACATTGTTTATTTATTTAATGAAAATCTAAAACCCGGCATCCACTGAACTCAATAAATAAATAATTAAAAAAACTATTTGAGGTTCCCCTCATTTTTCATAAGCATTTCATAAGCAGCTTTAAATCTCTCTGGAGGCCATTTTCAAATGTCGACTAGTATGTTTTACCCTGATGCGGTAGTGGGGCATACACAATTTGATCAAAATCTGCAAAAACCTTCATTTTATACATGTACAAAATATAGTTGTGATGCATTTTAAATATTCTAAGTTCAATGTTTGTATGGGTTCTACCATACATTGTGTGCTGCTGGATTTTGTGACTGAGAATTTGCTTTTTGCTGCCACAATAATGTGCACCAGTGTTTATGCAAATTGCAAATGGATGTGCTGGCTAACTTTTTTTTTTTCTTGCAGAACTAGCATAAGTTAATTAAAAAAAGAAAGAGGACGACTCCTTAAAAATTATGATGTAAAACAGGTAAACTATACTAAATTATAGTATCCAACAAGTATTTAAAAACAGGTAATAGATTATACATATAAAACAATGATGAATTTACTAAAAGCCGGTAATATAAAAACAAAGCAACAATGAATTAATAACAGCATGACAGCAGAGGCAGCTAGATCAGTATAATATATGCAGAGACAGAACCACATTGGAAGGGGGTGTTTCCAACAGGGGGTGCTGCCCAAACCCCCAACAGTTTCACAAGGGTTATAACCACATAGAGTTTTGAAAAAACAGCAGAGTTAAAAAATTCTTTGTAGGGGCAAAGAAAAGTAGCAAAAAATGCATAAAAAATAACAAGAAGAAAAAAGTGGAAAACTAGAAAAAAACAAAATAAAGTAATATAACAAAAAACATAATAAATATAGATAAAAGGGAGGGGGCAGGAATCTTGGGTTCAAGTCCAAGC